>JAFEMH010006338.1:92500-127344 GCA_022495995.1 Adenophora triphylla var. japonica | reverse complement strand
ATGCTAAGAAGAAGTACTTCGACATATGATAAGGGAATTCTATCCTATTGTTCGCACTCTTGGAACATCATCGGGTAACATTATCTCTTGTAACGGGAATTTGCGTCGATCACCGCTGAGGCTCTCTAATACACTCGCAAGGGCAAAAGATAAGCTTTAATCTGCGAGTATGCCAAGTGGGTGTGGAGTTCATGCAGATTTTTGGATATTTGTCATTACGCATATAGCGGAGTTCGTAATCGGTGGTTGATGCTTTGAGCCGCTGGCATCTTTATTAGCTGGGTGACAAGGGCTGAGGTACGTGGGTTTGACGCTTTTCGTGATTTATATCGCGGATGATCCGTATTTTGGGGAGGTGTGGGATAAGTGTTCCTGTGGTAGTTTTCTCGTAGTTTTTTGATTCATGATGGCTATTTGTTTAAGGGTAACAAGCTTTGTGTTCCTTATTGTTCATTGCGGGACCTAATTATTTCTGAGAGTCATGAAGGTAATTTTATTGATAACACTTTGGCAAGGATAAAAACATAAGCACTTACGACGAACAGTTTTTTTTGCCCAATTTGGGGCATAATGTTGCTTTGTTTGTGGAGAGATGTCGTGTGTGTCATGTGGTTAAAACTCGCAAGACCAATGGTGGCCTTTATACTACTTTACCTGTTCCTATCGCACCATGGGAAGACATAAGCTTGGAATTTACGATCTAACGCCAGTACGCTAATGACATAAAAATTCTATTATTGTGGTGGTGGATCGCTTTCTCCAAATGTCCCATTTTGTCCCTTGCAAAGTAAAACTTTGATGCGACACACAGGTAGCACTTTATACTTTAAGGAGATTGTGAAGTTGCATGGTATTCCCAAATCCCTTTTACTTCTAATAGTGGATGTCAAGTTCGTTAGTCATTTTGGCGCACGCGTTGTGGAGGAAAATGGGTTCATCGATTACAGTTCAGTAGGGCTCTTATCATCTACAGATGACGGATGGACAAAGACCGAGGTTACTGCTAATCAGGTAGTTTGGGTAACTTATTGTGCAATTTGGTTGGTGACCATCCACGCCAATGGGATTTGACACTTGCACAGGCTGAATTTGCTTACAACAACTCTCAGAACCGCACTACGGGTAAAAGCCCTTTTCAGGTCGTGTATGGACGTAATCCTGTCAGCCCCTTGGATCTTATTCCCCTACCGGTTACTAGCCAATACAGTTCTGATGCAGAGGCACGGGCGAGCAGGTTCGCAAATGTATTATGCAGCAAAATAGTAAGTACAAGCAGCGAGTGGACAAGCATCGCCGGAGAGTTGTGTTCAGGTTGGTGATTTGGTGTGGGTTCACTTGCGTAAGGAGGAGATTCCATCAGCTGGACGTTTTGGCAAGTTACAACCAAGAGCCGATGGACCATTTCGGCAGCTGGCTTGATTAATGACAATGCGTACAAGATTGACTTGCCAGTGATTACAACGCCTTCAAAGCCAACGCTTCAATGTTTTTGGATTTATCAAAGATACCTATGGCGACAATGACAATGATGTCAACTCGTGGTCGAAGTTTTTCAAGAAGGGGAGGATGATGTAGTTCAACAAACAATTCTAACATTCCCTAAGGAGCTATGGGATCCGGTGGCAAAGAAACAAGGCAAAGAAGCAACGCAAAGTGCAAGGTCTGCAGCGGGCTAACGGCAAAGTGCCATGTGCCAAGCGAGGCGAGCATTTGTGGATCCAGTGCGGGCGCCTCCACGGGTGGCTGCGTGCGCCTCAATTGAAGGGAACCATGGCCAACCTTCTCGGAAGTGGCGCAGGGACATGGCTCCCACCTCTGCGGATCATGCGGCCGCCCTCATCCGCGCTTCTCAACCGATTGGGAATGAGGCCGGCGCCTCACAAGATGACGGATCAAGCGCCTCGGGCTGCTGGTGAGGTTTCCTTATTCCGTTTTTCTTTGGGAGTGTTCGAGTTTTTTTAAGTGGGGTTATTTTTAGTCTTTACATTTGCTAATTCGTTTTAGGGTTTTAAGGGAGTATTTAAACACCTTTATGGCTTTGTTAAACTCGGTTTTGATTATTGAATTTTTGATAGAGAGAAAAAGGCTTAGGCGTTTCCAAAGAATCTTGGTTAAATTTCCGTTCGCCTTTAATTCTCCTCTTTGGCTTTTGGCTATCAATCTAGCTTCAACCATTTGCGTGTTAGATTCATTGCTAGTACCATCACTAGTCAATGATGAGGCCAACCTGAATCATGACCATACACCCGATGTTTCTTTATGCCGCATTAACTCTCAAGTATATCTCTATTTTCTTCCTCAATGAAGCTTAACTCGAGCTTCTCTTTCGATCGCGATGCCACCTCTATTTTGCGTTGATAGTCCTCCTACAAAATACAATCTATATAGAGTATATATATCATTATTAACATACATGAACAAAAAAATCCAATTTATAAATAATATACTTACACAAATATTCCTAGCATGATTGTCCACATAGGTACCATCTCTCGCGAACATGTGTCCTCGCTTGAAGTTTAAACAAACTAGGTGTGATGCCTTGATTCTCTTTTTTTCTGCCACAAGACCAATAAAACAGAAGGCAACATAAATAATGGGGATTAAGTAACACAACTACACAGGTTGAGCACAAACTTACAAGATATTATGGGCATGTTACAATAAAACCCAACAAAATTTCATGAGAATTTAACCAATTAAACTACTAGGCCATGCAAAAGTCTTCAATTCAGAAGGAGCCTTGGACTTTCAAATAAAAAGAAAAAAAGCGGAAGGGCAGAATTTTGCAACTGAACAAGAGTATTTTAATACAGGGAGTGACAAGTGTAAAATCAAAAATTGAGGACATCAAGAAGCCTGGGTTACATGAGACAAGTAACCTACAAATAAGACTCAAGTTTATCAGACATGAAAACATTGATGCATAAATTGGTCACTGATTTTCCAGATTGAAAATGACCATGCAGGAGTATAGATCTGTACTAAACTCTCAGTCAAGTCTAACTCTGTCTTTCCTAGGTTTCATAGTACAATCCTAGCCTAGAACCTGATTGAGAAACCTTACAAAATTAACGAGATGCGTGTGCATGTGGTTTTTCTGGATTTTATTTACTTGGGGAAGAAACACAACCCTCCACTAATTAAAATACTCATCACCAAGAAAAGAAATCTCAAATATAAAAGCGAAACAAAATTGTATTAATCAAAAGCCCATACCAATCATCAACAACCTGAATAAGAAGACCAACTCAGGAATAGACCACAAACACTACTTTCTAAATGGAAAGAAAAGTATGGCAGTCCTAAAAAAAGAGTTGCAAGGGGACAAAACTTCAGTCCCTCGGGAGAAAAATCTTTATTCTGAATAAAGTAAAGAGAACGACGCAAATGAATGTGCGAATGAACTGAACGTCGGTGGTAACATCTTAGAATCAAGAACATACTAGAAAGTCTGTCAAACCAGATAGCCATGCAGGAGCATTGTTAGTTGCTTGGGGTCAGCAACAATAATAGTTGAAGAGGTAAATAAGTATCTAATGATAGTAGCTCAATGAGAAGCATTAAATAAAAATGAAGTCCTCGAGAAGGGTGCCATCAATGTGACTAAATTTAATCCTTATTGAGAAAGAAAATGAGAAAATTGAAAAAATGCTATCCATATTCCATGATGCTGATCTGCATGTAGAATCTAAAAGCAAAATTTACTTGTCATTACTGAAAGGACATGAAGTAAGACTACCAACTCCTCAGATTCATGATCATCCATATTCCATGAAAGGATGTAAATTCAACAAAATGCTATCCCCTTCTAGCATAACAAATTTAGAGATAGGAGTGCTACAAAGAGAGACTCTTGAAAAAATGAGGACAAGAAGCAGATGAAGGGCCAGTGCAACCATAATGAACTAAAGCAAATCTGATCCCCCTTTCCATCAAGCAAGTAATAAGTCAATCCCTTCACTCTCAAATGTCTCCTCTTTCTAGGTAGTTCACCTTCTCTTCCAATAATTTGAACAAGTAATACAGATTCAATACGTTGTCTAGGGAAAAGCACTGTCCTGTCTGACCATGCAAACAAAACTGAAAAACTAAGTACTTGGCAAGCTTCACATTTTCATGCATATTAAAATTTGGATAAAGAATAAATTTTTTAAGATTAACTTTGAAATCATGAGACTTTTCAGACTGTTATTACGAATAGGTCTGCAAAAATGTTCCTCTGTATAGTTGGAAAAAGATGAGTTGAGGATATCACTAATTGGGTACAACTTCCTTTTACCATTTTACCCATAAGTTAAAAGAAGTAGCAACCTACTGTTTTGGACAAATTTCGACAAGTGAATTTGTCTTCTCAAGGAGGTTTGGGCACAAATGGAATATGATTCTCAAAGCAAGATGAACACAAGGATGTAACTAGGAAACCCTTAGAGCAATCGTCCAAGAGAAAAACCTCGGGAGGTTTTTGGCAAGCCAGCCTAAACCAAAGAAATTTTATTAAGTATTGAGAGTTTTTGAGTACAAGTGCAGAGTAGAGTAAGCAAAACTGTGTAACGTGAACAAAAGTGCTTTCTAAGAGTAATATATAGGCGTAATTGTAACTGAAAATAACAACTTGAATACCGTGCTGATTTGGCGCCTAGAATCTCGCTCCTTGTTGATGGAGTCCAACTGTTATCCTTTGGTTGATGGTTTGAATTGGTCACATGGGTGAATTATTTATCTATAATTCTGTTCCTGAAAAATAGGATAAATACAACAAATAATTTCAGGGAGTTAGTCAAGATGTTACCTCAAGATGGATGTCCAAGATGCAGAACATGCTGAGTGGATTTTTTAGGGCGTAACAATTGCCCCCAAAATATTGAAGCGTTCCATGTTGAATACGGAGGGTTTTAATATTTTGCCAAGTGTCGTTTTAGGCTTAAAAGGAAGGTGATGAGGTGGTTGGCCCGCACAATGCTCGAGAATTTTAGGGCTCATTATGGGCTTTTCGTAGGCGCCAAAGATCGTCCTTTTATATATGCTTTAATTGAGAAAGTCCACATTTTCCTTTTCCAAATCCTCCGTCCAACTGGTGCTAGGTCTCCGTCAGTTTCTCCGGTGAGTTTCTTATTCTCTCTTTCCTTTGTCGCTTCCCTGTATCTTCCCTCTGACACTATGGGTAAAAATAAGGAAAAAGTCATAGATGTTGATGCGTCCTTGCCGAATGGTTTTAGGTGCTTAGGGTTCATCCGTGACAAGGAGGGTGAGAAATGTAACTTTGATGTGTCCCACGCTGACGCTCTGAAAAGAAACAACGCCTTTCCTCCCAATGCTGAATTCTTGATCCCAACTGATATTTTTAGTGCCGATTGTGTTTCTGACGAGTGGGTAGGGTTTTACGAGTACCCCTTTAGTGTAGGTTTGAAATTTCCCCTTCCCGCTTCGATTTCTCGCTTTTTCGAAGATAACCGACTGTCTTATTGTAAATCGATGCCTGTTGGGTGGCGTATTTTGCTCACTTTAGATAGAATTGGGGTCGAGCACGGTATGGTGGCAGGTTTAGAAGAGTTGGCGTATGCTTCAGAAATTATGGCTTTCAGTAAGGGTAGGTATAACTTTAGGGTAAGGTCAAATAGGGACCCTCTGATTCTAGGTCTTGACGCGGCTGATAGGGGATGGAAACATAGATTCTTCTATGTAAGGAAAAGTAGCCTGGAGGGAGGAGAAGATTTGGAGTCGACATGGAACCCTTCAGGTAGTTTTTCTAGTTTACATGACTGGTTGTTGCGTCTTGTTTGTTTGTTTAACTCTAACATGTTGATGGCACCTACTTTCAGTTGCCATGTTGGAGGAGCTTTTCCCACCTCTCGCAGATATGCCTGCTAATGTCGATCGGATTTTGAGTTTGTTTCCCGAGGAGCTACGAAAATTTAAGCCACCTGCTGCTGATTCTGCTGAGAAGAAGGGGGTTTCTAGTGCTGGTAGAATGTCATCCGGTATGTCTTCTCTTATATATTGTTTCCTTTTTCTACTTTATTGCCATTCTCTGATATTCTTTCTTGTGTAGCGACTCGATCCAAGGCTTGCTTTAGTGTAGATGATGTCCTCTCTGGTATTAGGGTAAAAGTTGGTGTCAAGAAAGAAGGGAGACCTCCTCTTCCAAAGGGGGAAGGCTTAGAGGGTATAGAAGGAGACAGGAAGAGAAAGCAAGAAGAGACAGAGGTCGCGGTAGCGGATGAAGGGAAGGTTGAAGATGCAAGAGCCAAGGTAGGTTTCTTTCTTGAAAAATAAATTTTAAATTTTCTAGGACTAGTTTTAACATGATGGTATGCTCTTTTACCCATAGGTACTGGAAGGGATGGACCTTTTTATGAAGGAATTTGAAGTGAAGGAAGATAAGATCAAGGTCCTTACTCAGAAACATAAATTTGAAGCATTCAGAGCGACGAGGGCGGAGGAGCAAGTGGAGAAGCATAACAATGAGTTGGCTCACTTGGCGGCTAGGATGTTGAAGGTGGAAGAAGAGCATATTAAGGAGCTGAGCAAAGTGAGAGAAGGGTACATAATGAGCGCAAGCAAGTTGGTTATGGAAAGCCTTATCAACATGATGAAGGAGTTTGAAAGCGGCAACATGTAAATTGGAAGATTGATGAAGAAATGGCCATGTTGAATGAATTCCAGGGAGAGGTCCCAGATATGAGCGAGGTGAACTCCAAGACACAGGAGCTTAAGGTGACTGCTGAAGGTGGGAAGTACGAAGGAAGCGGGAAGGATGATGGAAGTAAAGAAACGGTATCTACAATATAAAAACAATTTCGTTTTCAAGTTTTTTGAACAATGGCTATGCTTTGTTGGGTCATGCCCCTGTTTGGCACGTTAATTTAGGTTTTTGTAGGGTTATCCCCTTAAACAGATTTAAAATTTTTGTAAGTGGCTCATAAGAGTCCAGACAGCTTGGTTTTTGATGGTGTTGGGTTGGTCTAACATCTTGGGTCTTTTGGTAATGTTTTAACTGCAATGGTGCTTTTGGATGCTTTATACCTTTGAGTACTTTTCGATTTTAGGTACGAAAGACAACACGTATAAGTGTTGTAACCAATTGGCAAAGATAACATGCAACGATGTTATAACCGAGTTGTAAAGATAACATGCAACGATGTTATAACCAAGTTGTAAAGATAATATGCAACGATGTTATAACCAAGTGATAGGTGACATGTAGAAATGTCACTTTTCGGAGTTCTTAGGTAACATGTTAATGTTACAATCCTTAGTTCACATCTTCGAATTTTAGGATAACAAATGCGATTCCCTTGACAAGGCAAATTGTATTTGCTATTCTAAGTCGAGTGTGAAAATCATGCGCCCAGGCAGTTATGATCATTATCTTTTAAGTACATTGCAAAGATGCTTAGAAGTATGGGGAATCGTGTCCCTTAAACTTATCAAAAAAACGTTTATTCTTTCGAGTAGCTCATCATGTGATTTTATAAAGCTCTCTATCCACGGTCCAGGAGCATCTAATCTTGCATCACAAGAATATATTAGGATTTGGGTGTTAGCTTCGCTAACACCCCTCCGATGCTTAAGTCAGTAGAGGTTTTGATAAAAAGATAAATGATTTAAAAGGCAGTAAAAATTAAATTTTAAGAAGAAGTTCGTACCTTGGTGTTAAAATTGCAATGAATTTTAACTTACACATAATATCATTCAATGCGTAGCTCATGGCATCATATCGGGAGGTGACAGCTTGCCCCTGTCACATCCAGCTAGCTAACTATTATAGTTCGTCATTTTCGTCGTCATTGACCTCAAAGCGTATTTAGACTTACTGGTCGTGTTTAATGAGTAGAGCATGCCTTCATATCTGTTTTGTAACACTCTTTTGCAGCTTGTTGATCACCGTTCACCGTGATAACTCCCCAAGGCGTTGGCATCTTAACACATTGATGGTACGTAGAAGGAACCGCCCTCATATTATGGATCCATGGTCGGCCTAAGATGAGATTATAGGAGGATGGGCAGTCAATCACGCACACCCTTTCCATAGAGTTCATTCCTTCTACATGGATGGGTAACTTAATTTCTCCAATTGTCTGCTTGGTTTCCCCACTGAAGCCTACCAAGACGGAGGAATTTCCTACGACTTCTGACAGGGGTATCATCATTTCTTCCAAGGTGCTCTTCATGATCAAATTGACGGAGCTGCCATTGTTGATCAAGATGCATTTCACTTTGCAATTGGCAATTTGCAAGGTGATGTCTAGACCGTCATGGTGCGGGTCTGAAATGCCTTCTTTATCGTCGTCATCAAAAATGATTTGCACTTCAGTGGAGTGATCCGGACGTCTAGTTGGCACTTCCGTCTTGTCTACTTTTGAATCCTTGGCGTGACATTTGGCTGCAGAATATGTGGTGCCACAAATGTCTGACCCTCCTGTAATGAAGTTGATCACCTTAGTTGTAGGAGAGGGTAAAGACGGAGCTTCAGCGACAGTTTCCTTTATTTCAGCCCGTCCTTTCCTTTTTCCTAATAAATCTTTGAGGAGTCCTTTCGATAGTAAGTAGCTAATCTCTTTCCTCAAGGTGATGCAGTTATCAGTAGTATGCCCAAAATCTTCATGGTGGGCACACCACTTCGATTTGTCCTTCCATGATGCTGATTTATCGGCTGCCTTTGTCCATCTTGCCTTGCCACCTAGGTTGTCCATAGCACGTAGGAGGCCTGAAACGTCAACAGAAAAACAGTAGTCACTAATCTTAGGATAAACTGTATCATCTTCCTCGTCATCTTCTTCAACAATGTTAATTTTAGAAGAGTCAGTTTGTTTTAGAGTAGAGTTTTCCCCTATTAGATCGATGGTGGGATGAATCCGCCTTTCTGTCAGGATTCTCATTTGTAGGCATCTTTTTTGACGCCTTGCCATGGATAATTTCATCTTCTTCTAACCTAATGAAACGGACAGACCTCGTCCTGACTTCTTCTAGGCTTCGAGATGAGAACATGACAAGGTCTTGGTAGAATGGTGATTCTCTCTTTAGTCCCATCTTGAAAGCTTCGATTGCAGTCGACGCGTCAATGTGTGGAATTCTTACAGCTTCCTTGTTGAACCTGAAGACATAGTCTTTTAAGGTTTCATTGGGTTGTTGCATGATCCTGTAAAGGTCACTTGTCAATTTTTCAAACACACGATTGCAAGAAAATTGGTTAAGAAACATGTTAATTAATTGAGAGTAGGATGAAATAGAGTTCATAGGCTGATTAGTTCGCCACATCAAGGCGGGACCAGATATGGTGGAGACAAAGCCCCTGCATAAACAAACTTCTTTAAGATGTGGAGGAATGCTGATGATATCCATCTTTTCTTGGTATAGGGCAATATGTTCGGCAGGATCTGTCGTGCCATCATATTGCTTCATGAGAGGTACTTGGAATCTCTTAGGAATTTCTACTCCAGCTATAGCAAAGACAAAGCGTGAATCATGATGGCTGGTTGGAGATGCTTGGTTGAAGGGTAAGGTGACTCCGGGAACCTTCATGAGGATTTCTTTAAGTTGTTGTACTTCTCTTGCAAGGGCAGTATCTGCAACAGGGTTAGTGGCAACTATAGGATTGAAAGAAGTGTTGAATAAGTTAAAACTCCCTGTTTGCCCCACAGGAGATGGGTTTGCAAAGGTGAAGCATGACGTTAGTGGCATCGGGTTGGATGTGACGGTGGTACTTTCAGTTTGAACAGTGTTGGATATGGGTGTGGCACCTTGATGGTCTTGCGCGCTCGTCCCAGCACCTAGAAAAAGAGTTCTGGGCTACAAAGGTGAGACCTCTGACGTGCTGACTACTAGAAGACTGAGTCCGGAAGCTGAGAAATCATGTCGTAGCCTATTGAGTTGATTAAAGATCATTTGATTGGTATGTTGCTGTCCGTATATCTTATCTTTCTATTGTTGCATCATAGACGTCATGACAGTTATCACTCCCAATGAAATGTCCAGCAACGACATGTTTGAAGTTCCACCTTGGTTGAGTCCCTGGTTTTGAGGCGTGGCAGCACCAGAGCCCACATGTGAATGCGCACGAGGTGTCATAGGCAAGCTTGACGGGATGGTCCTTGCCCCAGTCGTGATGATGGGGGTAGACATAACTGAGGTCGGATTGCTCATCTTGATTGGAATCTAAAAAACCAAAGTTCCCACAGACAGGGCCAAATTGGACAAATTTTGACAGGTGAATATGTCTTCTCAAGGAGGTTTGGGCACAAATGGAATATGATTCTCAAAGCAAGATGAACACAAGGATGTAACTAGAAAACCCTTAGAGCAATCGTCCAAGAGAAAAACCTCAAGAGGCTTTGGCAAGCCTGCCTAAACCAAAGAAATTTTATTAAGTATTGAGAGTTTTTTAGTACAAGTGCAGAGTAGAGTAAGCAAAACTGTGTAACGTGAACAAAAGTGATTTCTAAGAGTAATATATAGGAGTAATTGTAACTGAAAATAACAACTTGAGTGTCGTGCTGATTTGGCGCCTAGAATCTCGCTCCTTGTTGATGGAGTCCAACCGTTATCCTTTGGTTGATGGTTTGAATCTGTTACGTTGCTCTTTGACTAGGTCCAAACGGTCACATGGGTAAATTATTTATCTATAATTCTGTTCCTGAAAAATAGGATAAACACAACAAATAATTTCAGGGCGTTAGTCAAGATGTAAGTCAAGATGTTACCTCAAGATGGATGTCCAAGATGCAAAACATGCTGAGTGGGTTTTTTAGGACGTAACACCTACAACCATAAAAGTGGCATGCTTTTAGATTTAGCATATTCATGCCTACAACAAAAGTGAAAACCATCAAAAACACTTCCCAAAACATTTCCAACTTGAAGCAGATCAAAATTCTACAATGTACGTACCATACTTTCCATGTGAGCTACTGCAGATTTGGAACCTCCCGTATGCTTATAACAACCGTCTTCCTTCACAGTTAGTCGATTTTTTGAATTCATCTCTGATTTTCTTTCGACTTCCTCTTTATTAAAATGGTGTACCCAATGAGCCCAATCTGCCTCGCCTATGCATTCTGATTTCTTCTTTTGGCCATTCCAATTTTTCTTAAAAGAGCTCACCATCACTGTAACTAATGCCAGCTAGTATCATGAAAGCAGTCTTAATAGTCGACTCCTCTTCTTGAGGCCATCTATATTTTTTCTGCAAACAAATTGATTAAGTTCAAAATGAATTACCATGAATGACTAAAATATCAAAATTACGCATAAGAGAGAGATGTGAGTTGGTATCAATCTTGAAAAAATGAAACTATGGTTGTGTTTTGTAATCCATGATAGTGAAATTAATAGAATGAATCTCAATAACATCCGGTTAATTTAGATGACATATCTGTAAACATATTGTACAACAAGTCATCTGCTTAAAAAAATGTTTAGACTATTGGATTGTGATTACAAGAGAACAACTATTGAATGTAGATAGTGACCTGATCATATATTTCACAATTAGTGCACCAAAACATAATTGAGTTCAAAGTTTAACACTAATTCGTTACAGTGTCACATAATCAGAGAGCAGAGAATCAGGAAATAAGAACATTGCATTTACACATTATTGTAGATCTGGTAGCAATGAGACATCGAAATCACGAATTCGCACGAGGATACAGCAGATATATAGTTTCATTACCATAATCAGGTGCAAGCTTAAGTAGCAACACGAGCAGTAAAATAACGACTAAGGATACAGATAAAGAGAGAACAAAGGAACAAACCTCTGCAAATCAAAACCAAATCAAAGCTAATTCAAGCAATTTCATTCATTATGCGCTACTAAAACCGTAGAGATTAACGAAGCGTATTGCAAATTCACAAATCTAACTTAAAACTAAACGCATTCTTGAACAAGATAGAAAGCAACAATTGTGCCTTAAAGTCAACAAAATATCCATCTTTGTGAGCACTTGAGACAAGCTTCTAGTTAAATGCCTCCTTGCACATGTTTGCTTTAAATATCTTTGTGACATGGCTCGCTGTTTGCTGAGGCATCAACCTGAAACAGACGTTTAAGAAAAAATATGATAGATCCTTTCAACATAGCATTAATTAGCAGCAACAACACGAATTAAATAAAAGTATATTACCTGCCATAAGCTACATAAGCAAGAGGAAGTATGTTACTTGTCTCAAGTATGGCAGAAGCAGCTGAAGAGGGAGGAGGTGTCCCCAGTAGTGATGGGCTAGGAGTGTTTGATGGGCTACGAGTGTTTGATGGGCTATGAGTGCCTGTAAAGCCATCCTCTAAGAGCCCTACATCAACTTGTGGAGTTGAAGAGGAAGAACTAAAGTCCCTCCGCCGACTTTCATGCATTCCTCGCATTCCTTTACCTCTAGGCATCTGAGAATAGACATTACTATGCTAATTAAGTGGAAAATGAAACCTATGTTCACTTTATAAAAATAGAATATACCTACGTGATTAATGCTTTACGAGATGGCGTGTTTGTCATTCAAAGTGACCTCATAGACGCGTAACACATGCACAATTCAAGCAAGATAAAAGAACACACAAGAAATATTCAAATAAAATTATGCAAAAGAAAGAAGCAAAAGCATGCTCATGGAAATGAATATACCTATGGAAATGAATTTACTACCACTAACCTGAATAATCATTTCACTATCTCCTAAATCAATGTCTTCACTTTCATCACTTGTTTCTTCACCCGTGTCAAACTCGTCCTCGCTAGTATCATTCATATCATCGACATGCACAGAATCACTTGTTCCTAAATCAATGTCTTCATTTTCATTCGTGTCATCTTCAAGCTCAACAAATGCATTATTAACATCGTTTAAACGGACATTATCATCATCGGCATGCACAGAATCATGTATATCAATGGTTTCCTCTTGAAAGGAGGTCAACATGAATTCCTCAATGAATTTAACAGTTGACCGGGCTTTAATCTTACATACAGCCCACCAATCTACCTTGTCTCGTTTCAAACTTGGAAATGTGCAATAATAAACTTGCATATCTTGGGTAGCGAGGCAAAAAGGTTCGTATCGATTTAATTTACGCTTGTGGTTTATCTCTATAAGATTATAGTGAGGATCAACCTTTGTACCCGAAGACATAGGATCAAACCATTCACAATTGAACAAAACGACTTGCTTAAGTGGTAATCCTATATATTCAAGACGAACAACTTCTCCCAAATGCCCATAGTAATCACTCTCATGTTCATCGAAGCTTTCACCTTTAACACAAATGCCACTATTCATTGTAGCTCTATTTGAACCATGATGAATGGTGTGGAACCTATATCCGTTCACTAAATAACCGGGATATGTGTTCACACATCTGTACGGGCCTTTAGAAAGTTCCTTGATCCACACGTTCGTAATATTATTTGTTGGATCACTTGCCTATATACAGATAAAAAAAAAAGTTATTTTCTTCAAACTTATAGAAATTAAAATGTCTTTAATAAATTATGAGATAGATGAATGGTTGAAAAATCTTACATATTTCTCAAACCACTCCGGAAATTCATTTTCCAATTTTTGACTAAGTCGAGCATTTGTAATGGCTGGTTCACTTCTCCTTATATGATCAGCGTATGCCCTTCAACCAATTAGAAATACGAAATTTTAGATGGTTACTAAAGATATATATGTAGGATGGGGTTGTTAAAAAAGAGTAAATACGTACTCCATGTATGGAGAAACCTTGTCACAGTTCAATAAGACATATGCTCTTGCTGCTTTGTATTCCTGGTCAGTGAGAAATCGCTTTTTCTCCTACCCAAAAGCTCGACCCGAATTTTTAAATATTGAAATCACATCTTCTAGCTCATATTCAACAAAGTGTTCATTGACATTACGAGGCACATTTCTAAAATTTGTTCTAACATGATTCTTGAAATAATATGAACAAAACATTGATGCCACTTCCATCAAATATGCATTTGCAATGGAGCCCTCTACTCTTACTTTATTTTTCACATTAAGTTTCAATTTGCGAAGGTACCTGCCAACGATATTGGAGAAGTATAAACAACTTTTATTTGGAAATAGTCTAATAATAGCACACGTAATTAATACCTTTCAAATGGATACATCCATCTATATTGCACTGGACCGGCAATTCTTGCTTCGTAAGGCAAGTGAACCGGTAAATGATCCATTGAGTCAAAAAAACTTGGCGGGAATACGCGCTCAAGTTTACATAGGATAACAACTATATCTCTCTCTCAAGTCGTTCCATATCCGCATCTCCAACCACAGTTGCAGTCAAGAAACAGACTACGGTGTCCCGTTTTAGTAGTGAAGATGAGTATCGTGTACTTGCTACTACCACTGCGGAACTAGGTGGTTTTCGTTTTTGTTTTGTGAACTGTATATTATACTTCCTCCTTTGCTATTTTGTGATAATATCTCTGCTCTACATATGGCCTGAAATTCGGTGTTTCATGCTCCTACTCGCCGTATTGAGATAGACTATCATTTCATTCGCGAGTGGGTCACACAGGGATTTCTCAAGCTCTAGTTTGTTACCTCTGATTGGCTGACATGTTCACCAAAGGCCTGTATCGGCCTCATTTCCAAGCACTCTCTATCAAGCTTCAACTTCCACACGGGCGTTTAGCTTGAGGGGGGTATTACCCGAGATATTTGTGTGATAGTTGTAGTGTATTAGGTTTCTCATTATCATTGTATATATGGATATGTAGAGTTATATTTGGGTCAATCTTGTATATAGGGAGAGCCAATCATAGATTAAGGGAAGAGTCCAATCTTCCATGCTTGTACCTCTAACCTTAGTATATAGATTGTACATATCGTTTCATATCAATAACATGAATTTTATCAAATTGTCTTTTCTCTCTCTCTCTCTCTCTCTCTCTCTACATGTCGTGTATTATATTGGATTACATATATGCTCTAAGTTCAATGAAGTTAGAAAACAACGCTAGGAGTAAGTTTGTGCCTCCCATGACACTACTAGAAACTGCACCTTTATCGACGGAAATTTTCGTCGGTAAAGCTGGAATTCCGTCGGTAATGTCCCTTTAGCGACGGACGGAGTCCGTCGGATACCGTCGGTAATTTCTGGTTGGTGATACCGACAGACGGATTGTCCGTCGGTAAACGCATTTTACCGGCCGATGATCGACGTTATTGCCGGAGATATTACCGACGGAAATATCCGTCGGTAAAAAACACAAAATTTCCGATCTACTTATCCGTCGGTAAATCTATTATCAGTTTTTATAAGTTTTTACCGACGAAAATGTCCGTCGGTAAAGTGCACAGAATTTTTTTAAAAAAATTACTACATTTAAAAAACCACATGCAAACTCTTCAATCACCAAAATACCAACATTCAAATACAACTCAATTAAACATTCACTAAAAACATAAATAATCAAATTCAACATTCATCAAGTCTCAAAACTAACATAAAAACTACTTAAATTTGATTACAAGCCAAACACAAACAGTTTTAAAGACCACGACTAAATGAAACAGGCATACATCCTGTAAGAAGGATTATTCAAGGGGGAGGGGAGAGTGATTGAAGATTTTGAGGAACCTTTGCAGCCTCAATCTCGCTGTCAAACAATCCAAGATAGATGTACCTACAATCAAATAGATGGTGGTAGAGATATAGTTAAAGTAGAAGAACGTAAATGAAAAGCAATACTTCTTTTGAGGACAAGACTCAGCAAGAAAATGTAATTACAGATCGAGTTAAAGTAGAAGAACGTAAATAAGAGAGGGAAGTATGACTATTTATTAGTCTAAAGGACTGACAAAGACTTTTGACGACAAAGCATAAGCTAAAATTAAGAGATTATTTCTATTCAATCAAAGATGGAAGACAAGGTCTAGAATGATCCTTAGCTAAAGACACTACACTTTTTGTTTATTAGAAACAATGAAATTAAGCAGATCACTTCCATTTTATCTTTTGACTTGTTTGATTTTCTTGACCATATTATCTTCCCAACCTTATGTACACGTACAAGCACAAAAACATATATTTTAATGAAATATGGTGGATGAAAATAATATTTGATCAGTAAGTTTGCAATCAAGTTCCCCATTGAGTTTGAGTACTCATAAAACTACACAAACCAATACATGTAAAACACTATTACCTCCATTTTTTCGATGATCCAATATCCAAATACCATATAAATCACCTCCAAGAGGCTCCACAAACAAAAATTTGGAGGTAACTAGCTTGGGGCAGTTTCGTGTTAGCACATTTTATTGGTATCTCCGTAATGAAAGGGGTAAATTTGCATTGATATTCATGAAAATAATAGCCGTGGTGCATGGACCCTTAAATTTTGCCAAAGTACCCGTGTCCATAGGACTGATATGGGTGTGTGTGTGGTTATTTTACATTACATTTGGTGTGAAATCTTAAAAATTTATAGGATACGATACTCTGATCCGTACCGGTGTTCGAGCTTTAATAGTACATGTTGAAAAGTCAAAGGTACTGTGCATGGTATCTTGTGTGCAATTCACAACAGTTACACTTACTAAGAAGGGAGGTAAAAGAAAAGGTAGATTAACATAAAGGGAACTTACCTCTCTCACAATCTCTTCACACTTACGACCTAACTCTTGTGTTTTAGCTTCTCCAGATTCCTTCTCTGAGTGACTTATCTAATACTCCGTCATCACTTTGCTTAATTTTAAGAGCCTTAATATCTTTCTCAACCTTTTTGGCAGAGTTCACCTGTTACAAGAACACATATCTTACATTTTACAAGCCACAATATCTAGAGAAAGGTGACCATAATTGCAGATCATTAGTCCAATCCCAATGGGAGTATCCAGGTATATGTCAAAGCGAGAATTGATATGACTATTTATAAAAATCACCTTGACATTTATTCAATCATTTGAAGACTCTTAAGAGAAAACTACAAAAAAGGCGATAACAGCATGCAACTACGAGTTAATTGACATGCATCAAGTTATTTCCTGAACAATCCAAAGAATACCCCTCCATCTTCTCAAACAAACCATGCAAATAAAAGTTTAGCAAAAAAGTGTTGCCATAATTGAAATACAAATACATCATTGCGTATTATTACTGCAGAAAGAAGAGTATCCAGCTATATATCAAGTAAGGAACATATGGAATAGTTAATGTAACCATGTACTCCCTCCGGCCTTGAAAGCAAATCCCAGATATTTCAATGTTAAGAAATACTCTTTTTTCAAAAAATACTCCTAATTAATTCGCTTATTTCAGAGATATGTACACATTTCCTAGCCATTTAATATGAGGATAATTTAGTAATTATAACCATTGTTGTTATAAAATCAAGACAATTAAACTAGTTTAACTAACTTTCTTAATCTGTGCGAAAGTGGTTAGTTTTGCTTATAATTAAGGCCGGAGGAAGCAATCTATAAGATTTTTGAGCAAAACGAGTAAGAACATTAAAAGATTCATCAAGAACGTTACCTGTTCTTGTAAAGCCTGCATCTGAGTGTAATGCTTGGACATTTTCTTCTTTGCCTGAGAAACAAAACATGGTTTCGATATTTCAGCAATTTCCCTTTCAACTAGACATTTAGGTAGTTTATGCACTTGGTAAGCTGTATCCATGTCGATTACATATTGTCCAGGTTTAAATTTAGCTGGGACATCTTGGGCATTCTTATCCCTACATGCCTGAGACTGTAGAGTGTAGATAACTCAAGTTTGTTCGACTTAGAACACTCACTTTTAAGAGTGTTGAATTCAATACTCAATGACCAACATCGTATATCATTAATGTTATGAAGAACACAGGAACACCGGCAATTAGAAGACTAAACATTGCACTCTAATTTCCATCAGAGTTTTGGCTGGAGTATTGTTCTGACATTTTTGGCTAAGTCTCATTTGTAATATGTTTTTATATTTTTATTTCTATATTTGTTGTTGTTCTTGTAGCTGCTTCTGTTTGTTGTTGTTTCAGTTTTTTTTTCCTTTTCTTTTTATTGTGTGTATGTGCATTTTGTTCTTTGGATCAAGTGATAGACATCCTGACTTTTTTTTATTTTTTACTTTTTCCAGATTTTCTAGTTACAAAGTAGTCATCCTGATATGACTAGTTAGACAACTGCAAGAGATAAATAAACGTAAAATTCGACCAGAGTTTGAGGCGCTTCAGGAAATACTTGACATCTCAAGACCATAAGGCTTCTCTGGAATTCAAAAACATAAACACTTAAGATAACATTACATATAATCAGTTGCTTTGAAATCTGTGTTATAGAAAAACTGGAACCTCGGGGAACAGATAAGCTAGAGACCACATCAAATAAAACTACACATTCAGTTAAGACAGTATATTAGGTCAGTGTTTCTCCGTATTTGTTCGTGATTCTCAGGAATCCACATGAAGATCCTCGACCTCAATAGACTAAGTTAGATGGTCATTTTACAGAAACAACACAGCAATTAGGAAGCTTCAACTCTGTCAGATTTATATAATTAACCATATTTAAATAAAGGTATATTCCTTTGTCAACCCCCCCCCCCCAGCTGACAGCCATATAACTGATGGAAAAACTAAATCGATAATTTACCTTCGTATAAACCTCAAGAGTGGCAGTTTTTTCATGAAAAGACTGCATTGCTGCTCTTTCAGCATTCTTAGCCTCGGTTTGAATCGATTTCTTCTCTTCCAAGGCCCTCTACAAGTTCAAATCTTACAAACATCTTCAGATTTTAGTATAGGGAAAATAAAGCAACTGCAAATATGAGGTCACATTTTCACATTAAGATCTTGCTGGGTGGTCACAACAATATGTTTATAAATCAAAAAGGCGCAAAATCAAGCAATTTAGCTTTTATTAGCATCCATTCCAAAACGTGGTAAGTCCTTTATTTTCATTTAAGAATGAAAAATGGACATCCAAATATTTTAAATAAAAAGTAATAGAATGAATGAAGTTTTTTTTTTTTTTTTGGCGAAAAGGGCGATGCCCCCTAAATTTTATTAAAAATAAAAATTCAAAAGTACAATAAATAAAGAAAGACATAAAATAAAATAAAGAAAAGGTCAATCGAATCGACTTTTAGGATTCCAAAGCCTTTTATGCATGATGTTTTTTGTTTTAGCTTTCGCTCCAGATATTCCTCGTTTCCCTTTAACCTTTTGAAATCCATCATCTTCATCGTAATAGTCTTCAAAATTATCGCCGTCAGCCATTGGAGCACTCGGATCAACATGAACACCGCCAACAATACCCCCATAAGTGCGAGCATCATGATAAGCCGAAGGAGAATTATCAGAAAGACCGCCTTCAGGTTCTGAATCACATTTTTCCCGAAGAATAAGAGCATCTTTTAGATTTTTTGGGTTTATAAATTCGGGATTAAAATATTTAGGATTTGGCATACGAGCAGTAGAGGAACGTAAGTTAGGGGCTGAGGAAGCTTGAATTTGTCTAACCTTTTCCCGAACGAGATTTAGAGCTTCGCTATCCAAAGCAGGAGCCGACAAAGGGATGGATGATGAAACCGTAGACCCATTATGAGTGGCCAAATCCCCCAACCGCGCTCCAACCGCAGCAGTAGTTACCAGAATTTCATTGCCTGTATTTATATCAACAATAGCTGTGTCATCCAAGACAGCCATATGATCCTTGGATTGAATGTTAACATCAACAATCACCTCCTCAACGTTAGGCAGAACACTAGCGCCTGACTTCTCAATCAAATTACTCGCCTCATTGCACTCTTTATTCGGAATAACCACCTTAGACAACTCAGGCTGCACAATATTCTGAACAACCCCCCCCCCACCAAGATCAACAATCTCAATTTCTTGAGCTGCTCCATCAGTCTTTGCGCCACTACTAGAGGAGATCAATGATGGCTGAGAATCAACCTGTTTCGGGATATAAACTTTCTCTACCTTCTTCAAAGGAATAGCAGAATCATTCAGATTTGAGATAGGCTTATCAGATTTCTGGGCATTAAGGGAGGGGTTAGCCTTTCTGCAAACAGAGATATCATGCCCCAAAATAAAACAGTGCTTACAGTAACTTGGAATATTATCATACTCAACCTTTTGCAAGAAACTCGGGCACACATCACCACAATCAATAAAGATCTCAAGAGGGAGCTTCTTAGTAGCATCAATTTGAATAAGAATCTTAGCAATACTAGGCCTAGAGAACTAGGTTTGAAAGGGAATTGAAAAAAACAAAAAACTTTAATGCCACCATTTTATGGTATTCATTCATCAACTCATGAACCAAAGATAAAAGGTAAGGGGAAGAAACGTTAACCCGGTTTTAAATTATCCAACAAACTAACATCTCTCGAGCAAGGTTTTAGGTTTGGCCTCAATGGCGAAACGAATGGAGCACCTAACAATCCATCTTCACAGACAAAATTGCTCCTAAGAGTTGCCTCAGGAAACCACGGTTTGATTGACGAAACATGCTATTGCAAGGGCTGTCTTTTTAGTACTTCCGGTAATTCTTCTCTTCTTGACTAGAGAAGCATGTTTACTCACAAGTGGAAGCTTTACGGAATTATCATCTTCTAACAATTTAACACATGATTATAAAGAGAAATTCGCACCTGCAATTTATCTGGTGACTGAACAATTTTAGAGTGCAGATTGGCATTTTCTTGGGCACTTTGTATCTTAGCAAGCTCGGCACTCCAAATCTGGATAAAAGGATCACAAAATACAGTTACAAGCTAGTCAAAACAGATAAGAAAACATTTCAAGTAACCAATATTGATGGTAATCTCACAAAGATGGTAATGTTAATAGTGCATTGTTGAAATTCTTGCATTTGTACAAGCTGAGTTATATGCAGAATTGCAGATGAAGTATTCATTTAGCAAAGAAACCAATCGGAACAAGATGTAGAAATACACACGCAGCCTGTGAAGAAGAAGAAAGAGGCGCTGGAGATTAATTCTTCCTTGTATATCTTTTATTCCCTTTATGTTACAGAATATATACCTATACATAGTGTACTATACTAGGTAACTAGAACAATTGTGGACTCTCTAAATTAGCCTAGAATTATGGAATCAAATATTTACAATCACAATCCTAAAATACTGACTCCTATCCTAAAATATATGATACATATCCATATATACTCGAGGCTGTGAGAAGACCCCATATATCACGTTTTATACCCCCCCCCCTCAAGCTAGACGTCCGTAGGGAAGGCGTAGCTTGATAGATAGTGATTGAAACCGGGGTTTAGACAGACCTTTTGTGAATATATCGGCGAGTTGATCATCAGTCGAAACATAGTGTAACTTGAGAAAACCACGTGTGACCAACTCACGGATGAAATGATAATCAATCTCGATGTGGTGAGTGCGAGCATGAAAAACCGGGTTACGAGCCATATGAAGTGCAGAGAGATTATCACAAAATAAAGATGTAGTTACTGTTGGTAATGGCTCTAAGTTAAATATCTCTCGCATTGGTAATTCTGATGTTCATATAAACAGTCGTTCTTTTCACCTTCGTAACATGTTATATGTTCCTCTTATTCATAGACCTTTATTATCCATCCGTCAGTTTTCAAAGGATAATAATTGTTTCTTTGAACTTGACGCTTGTGGTTTTCGTGTTAAGGACAATCGGACGAAGGCGATTCTCATTTCTGGCAGTAATTTAGGCGGCCTCTACAAGCTATCTTTCAATTCAGAGTCTTCTAATAATCCTGTCGCACTTCTTGGTGAACGATCGAGTCAAGATACCTGGCACTCCCGCTTGGGTCATCCTTCCACTCCAGTTTTCAAAGTTTTGTGTCGACAATTTAATTTGCCTTTAAGTAGTAAATTTGATGAACACCACTGTTGTCATTGGTGTCCCTTAGGGAAGTCTAGCAATTTACCTTTTTATTCTAGAACATTCAATGCTTTGCATCCGCTTGATATGTTACATTTAGATGTTTGGGGCCCTGCCCCGGTTAATTCTTTGAATGGTTTTCGCTATTATTTCTCTATTGTGGATGACTTCTCTCGGTTTGTGTGGATTTTTCCTATGACTCATAAATCTAATGTTACACAAATATTCTCTTCCTTTAAAACTCAAATTGAAAATCAATTGTCTCGTAGAATTTCTGCCATTCATGTTGGGATTGGAGTCCTAAACTACAAGGAAAAAGGGGCCTAAGTCGGAGGAGTTGCTGAATCAAGGAGGAAATTCGGGGATAACTTTCTGCCGTGGTGGGCGACCGCCCATAGGGGGGTGGGCGACCGCCCATGAGTACAGAAGTTTATGGTTCGTGGGAATTTTGGCTTGGGCGACCGCCCATGTTGTGGTGGGCGACCGCCCACGTGTCGGGTGAAAATTCTGCAGCTTGATTTTGTTTCCTATTTTGATTAGAACTCTTCTTAAATTAGATTTAGGGTTCCTTGTATTACTATATAAACATAGATCCGGCCTAGAACTCATTGTAGCAACATATTAGAGAGACTAATAACATATTGGCTTGGCAATTGCCCCCGGACGTAGTTCACGAGTTGGTGAATGAACCGGGTAAACAACTCTTGTGTTCTTGTGTGTGATTGTTTCTTTCTTGTACGTGTGGGTGTGTTGATTTCTTTGTCTTGATTGCAACGGGAGAGCACCAATTTCACAACAACTGGTATCAGAGCTTTGGTTCGGAGGATTCAAAATTTTTTCATTAGTTGATTAATTTTGAATCGCGTTCTTGGGGATTTTGGTGAAGCAGTCAAGATGAAGAACTCAATCGAGAAATTCAACGGTGTGAATTTCACGTTTTGGAAGACAAGGATTGAAGACTACCTTTATTGTAAGGATCTTCATGGACCCTTGAAGGCGAAGCCCGAAGACATGTCACAAGGAGATTGGGAGACGTTGGATCGGAAGGCGTTAGGAGCGGTAAGGAGTGCCCTAACCGACGACGTTGCACGGAACGCTATGGAGGCCAAGACAACGGTGGAGTTGCTACAAACGCTGTCGGACATGTATGAGAAGCCGTCGAATATCAATAAGGTGCATTTGATAAAGAGGTTTGCGAATGCGAAGATGTCAGAGGGCGAGACGGCGCAAGTCATATCGGCAATTTCAAAGGTATGGTGGACCAATTGAAAAGTGTTGATATTACTTTCTCCGATTAAGTGCTAGCTTGTTTTCTTCTAAAGTCATTGCCCGATAGTTGGGAGGTTACTGTCACAACGATTAGTACGTCGAAAACGGCATTGGTGTATACGGAGGTTAGAGATCTCGTCCTGCAAGAGGAGTTGCGAAGGAAAGAGAAAAGGGGAGAATCGTCCGTAGATGGGGCTGCACTTAGGGTGGAGAGAAAAAGGGGTGGACCTAAGGGGAAAAAGGTCAAGTGCTACAATTGTGGTGAATTGGGGCACGTCGGTTATATTTGTCCGGGAAAAGGTGGTGGTGCGCACGTGGTGGATGATGGTGGTGATGTATTAATCCTAGGGGAGGACGGTCCGGGTGAAGATTGGGTGTTGGATTCTGGAGCTTCTTGTCATGCTAGTGGGGATGCAGAATCAATGAGGCGTTACAAAACCGGAGATTTTGGGGTTCTCTATCTTGGTGATGGTCAACCATTGAAGATCAAAGGTAAGGGGGATGTAATGATGAAGACACCTAATGGGGCTGTTTTACAACTACACGACGTGATGCATGTTCCGGATTTGAGGAGGAGAGTGATTTCTGTGGGACAACTTGACAGTGAAGGGTATGGTGTTTCTTTCATTGGTGGGTCTTGGGAAGTCACAAAAGGGGCTAAGGTGTTGGCTCATGGGGTTAAGGGGAAGATGTTGTACTCTACCTACAATATCGATGTTCGTTCCGGTGGGAGCAAGAGGCTTAAGAACCGGCCTGTTGGTGTAAAAAGGGGAGACATCAAGAAACGGTATGTTGGGGAGGACTCAAAGTTGATCAACGTGGTGTGGATGTCCAAGGGCCCTAACAGAGAGCGGTTTCAGACCAAGAACAGTCGATGCAAGAAACAAGGTGTGTCCAAGTTTCAAGGGGAGGCATTGCGAGGAAGGTGGGTCTGGAGGGAGAAGGCGAAGTTAGACTTGCGGGGAGAAATCAAGGTAGAAGCTGATTTGGGGAGGCAAGAACGATCTAACACGGAGTGGTTGAAACGTCGCTTGGTTTCAACTCGCCTTAGTACTTGAGGAGAGGAGAGGTAGTGTCAAGCCAATATGGATGAGGGGGAAATGTGTTCGAAGGTCTTTACTCCGTGGTGGGAGTTAATGGGTGTTTCTATGTTTGTTAGTTTAGTCTC
This sequence comes from Adenophora triphylla var. japonica, assembly GCA_022495995.1. NCBI lineage: Eukaryota > Viridiplantae > Streptophyta > Magnoliopsida > Asterales > Campanulaceae > Adenophora > Adenophora triphylla. Next base: position 103,059 of record JAFEMH010006338.1, on the reverse strand, counting down.
CGGTGGGAGATTGTTGGGATTGGAGTCCTAAACTACAAGGAAAAAGGGGCCTAAGTCGGAGGAGTTGCTGAATCAAGGAGGAAATTCGGGGATAACTTTCTGCCGTGGTGGGCGACCGCCCATAGGGGGGTGGGCGACCGCCCATGAGTACAGAAGTTTATGGTTCGTGGGAATTTTGGCTTGGGCGACCGCCCATGTTGTGGTGGGCGACCGCCCACGTGTCGGGTGAAAATTCTGCAGCTTGATTTTGTTTCCTATTTTGATTAGAACTCTTCTTAAATTAGATTTAGGGTTCCTTGTATTACTATATAAACATAGATCCGGCCTAGAACTCATTGTAGCAACATATTAGAGAGACTAATAACATATTGGCTTGGCAATTGCCCCCGGACGTAGTTCACGAGTTGGTGAATGAACCGGGTAAACAACTCTTGTGTTCTTGTGTGTGATTGTTTCTTTCTTGTACGTGTGGGTGTGTTGATTTCTTTGTCTTGATTGCAACGGGAGAGCACCAATTTCACAACAATTCATACTATTAAGACCATTCAAACTGACGGGGGAGGGGAATTTACTAGTCGGGTTTTTGTCAACTATCTCAAATCCGTTGGCATTAAACACCAACTCACGTGTCCACACACACCCCAGCAAAATGGTGTTGTGGAGCGTAAGCATCGCCACATTGTGGAGATGGTTTGTGCCTAATGGCTAAAGCCAAAGTCCCGTATAATTTTTGGTTAGAGGCGTTCAACACCGCCGTGTACCTTATCAATAGGCTTCCGATGCGTCAACATAAGTTTGTGTCCCCATATCAAAAATTGTGGAAACGGACACCTGAATATCGTTTCCTTAAAGTCTTTGGTTGTTCATGTTTTCCTCATGTCGTTCCTACCAATGCACAGAAACTTACGCCAAAATCAATTCACTGCATCTTTCTTGGTTATGATGATATGCGTAAAGGATACCGTTGTATGGATTTAGCTACTAGGAAAGTTTATATATCAAGACATGTCATATTTGATGAGGCTAACTTTACTTGGCAAGATTCCGATACAAATAAATTACTCACAGGTACAGATACACACTGGTTGCCTATCTCTTTGGCTGTGAACTTGGATCATCATTATGGGTCTTCCTTCTTCAGCAGCCCAATGCATGGTCCTTCCGCAGCTGGTAATTATTCTGCACAACCTACATTTTCTGGTGGCCAGCCTGCTCTTTCTGGGCCTTGTCCCTTCCAACCTGTTTCGTCTAGGCATATTCCTATGCGACCCAATGCAGCAAATCAGTCTAGGCCTATGTTTGATAATACTCCGGTGCCATTGCACATTCCGGATATGACACCGGGCCCCCCTCTATCTCCAGAAAATGTTACCAGCAGCTCCTCTGCTCTCCCCTCTTCTGCTGAGGTCTCTACTACTCCTTTGGACTCTCACAGCCCGGCATCTCCAGATTCTAACAATCTGGCCCCTGAATCTTCAGGCACAAAATCTTCTACTCCACCTCTTCGTTATCGAGGTTTGCAAGAGTTGTATGATGTCACGGCTCTATGCTCTCTTCAATATAGCCTCACTGCTGTTCAAGAGGATCCTCTTTATGAGCCGTGCACTTTTAAACAGGCGGCAAAATTTGATCATTGGCAATCTGCAATGAAGGAAGAAATTTCGGCTCTTCACACAAATAAGACTTGGTCTCTTGTTCCGTTTCAGCCTCAAATGAATGTTATTGGGTGTCGGTGGATCTTTAAGGTTAAACGGAAAGCTACCTGTTCAATTGACAGACATAAGGCTCGCTTAGTTGCTCAGGGGTTCACTCAACAAGCCGGTCTTGATTATGATGAGACTTTCAGTCCAGTTGTGAAGCCTTCCACCATTCGCACAGTCCTTACAGTGGCTCATTCCAGACATTGGGACATCAAGCAACTTGATGTTCGTAATGCTTTTCTTAATGGCATTCTCCATGAGGAGGTATACATGAAACAACCACCTGGGTTCGTTGATTCTAATACTCCTGATCACGTTTGTAAGCTTCATAAGGCACTTTATGGATTAAAGCAGTCACCTCGTGCGTGGTTTCAACGTTTGCACGACTTTCTTCTCCAACTTGGCTTCTTCAATAGTCGTTCGGATTCTTCCTTATTCATTCGACATACTTCTGAGGCTACTATTGTTATTCTAGTTTATGTGGACGACATTATTGTTACTGGTTCCTCTTCAGCCACTATTTCGTCCATTATTGATGTCATTTGTGATACATTTGACAGTCGTCGTCTGGGTGACTTGAGCTTCTTCTTGGGATTAGAAGCAACACGCAGAAGTGACGTATTACACCTTGGTCAATCTCGATATGCTCTGATACCATGTAGAAATACACACGCAGCCTGTGAAGAAGAAGAAAGAGGCGCTGGAGATTAATTCTTCCTTGTATATCTTTTATTCCCTTTATGTTACAGAATATATACCTATACATAGTGTACTATACTAGGTAACTAGAACAATTGTGGACTCTCTAAATTAGCCTAGAATTATGGAATCAAATATTTACAATCACAATCCTAAAATACTGACTCCTATCCTAAAATATATGATACATATCCCTATATACTCGAGGCTGTGAGAAGACCCCATATATCACGTTTTATACAAGATAACATGGTTGAGTATAGAAGCCATTTTATCTGGCAGCCCAAAATCCACTTCAAACAATGTCAATAGCTGAATAAAAGGAAACGGGAACATTGGAATAGAAATCCGAAAGCATAATATCCATAACCTTGACCTACTTCACTTCACAAAACGAATGTGTGAAGAATAAAACTTCAAATACTGTACTTGTTTAAACAAAGTCCCAGCAATGTGCTGTGGTTTCCAATATGTATTGCAAACATGCAAAAGACGGCCGAGAATAAAGGAGAGTGCCACCGCAGTAGGAAACAGTATGCAACAATTTCCATTATATTGTATAGAAGTACAAATTTCATTCTGTGATGATATAAGTATCTCTAGTGGTACAGATAGAAAAACCAAAATAACTGTGGTTCGAAGCTTCGCCATATACAGGCATAGGATACAAAGAGGGACTTGCTGATGAAGATCAATAATGGGATTTGTTTATGTTTTAATTCTAATTATTATTGTTATTTTCGAATTTAATAATATATTATTAGCATTTTCAGGATTAGAAGTAGATTAGGACTTTATATTGTTATTTTAGGTGTCTATTAAGTTACCTTATACACTACCAGAAAAAGGTCATTTAGCGACGGAAATTTCCGCCGCTAAAATTAAATTTCCGTCGCTAAAAATAATCACCGGCGGAAAAATTCCGTTGGTGGTCCGCCGCTACCAGCCCGTCGCAGTGCTCCAACGGGTCAATTTCCGCCGGTATTTTTTTATTTTACCGACGAAATTTAATTCCGCCGGTGAATTAATGGTTTCAGCGACGGAAAATTCCGCTGCTAAATTAATTTAATTTAATTAAATTTTCATTTCAGCTACGGAAATTTCCGTCGCTGTAATAAAAATTAAATTAATTAAATTAATTTAGCGAAAATTTCCATCATTGTAATAAAAATTAAATTAAAATAAATTAATTTCAAGGCGGAAATTACCGAGTCGAAATTATTTAATTTTAATTTAAATTTTATTACAGCAACGGAAATTTCCGCCGCTGAAATCAAAAATTAAATAAAAATTAAATGATTATAGCGGCGGAAATTCCGTTGCTGAAATAAAAATTAATTAAAATAAATTAATTTCAGAGACGGAAAATTCCGCCGCTGAAATTAATTTATTTTAATTAATTTTTATTTCAGCGACGGAATTTCCGCCGCTATAATCAAAAATTAAATTCGCTGAAATTAATTTCAGCGACGGAATTTCCGTCGCTGATTCTGAAATAAATTAAAAAAAATAATTTAAAATATCAATAAACCAAAATTTTTTGTACCTGATATAACATTTCAATTTATAAAACTAAAACTATAAAAACTAAAAATCAAATATCAGCGTACCAAATAAAAACTAAATATCACCGTACCACCGTACCAATTCGGGAGGGGGAGAGGGGGAGAGGGGGGGAGGGGGGAGGGGCTCCCGCGGGTACCAAATGTCTCAAATGTTTACAAACAAGTATAAATTAATACAAAAATGTCTAAAAAAGTCCGCAATCAACTCGGGGGAGGCTGGAAATTACCCTGGAAGTCCTGGCCGAGATGAGCCATCAACAGCGCCAATTGTCTTTGAGTCTCTGCATGTTGTCTTTGAATCTCTGCATGACGCCGATCATTCTCCTCCTGCATCTGCGTCTGAACCGCCAAAGCCTCCGCAAGCTTTGCCCGCTCGCGTCTCTCCTCCTCCAACGCAGCCTCCAGAGTGTCAACCCTCGGATCATACGTGGGCGGGGCATCATTTCGCCGACGGCCGGTCGACGTCGACGGGCATTGCCGCCCGCCGTAATCCCCCATCCCAACACTCGGGCTCTCTGCTTTGGATGTCCCTCAGAGGTGATCGAGTGCCAAACATCAGGCACGAAGGGGACGGGCTCGCCGGGAGGCGTTCCTTCGGGAACAACGGCGGCTTGATATGCAGCCTGTCAAAATAAAACAAACAATTATAATCATATACACAATGTAAGGTACATAAATAAATTTACATATTCAAACACTACAAGAAAACTGCGAAATAGCGACGGAAATTAGCGACGGACCAAATTCTGTCGCTATTAGCGACGGAACAGCGACGGATTAACGACGGAAGCAAAATAAAATGAAAAATCGATTCTTGACGGATTTAGCGACGGATTAGCGACGGATTTTAGCGAGAGACATGAATCTGTCACTAATCTGTCGCAATAGTGGCGCCAAAAAAGCCCGCCCATTTTAGCGACGGATTTAGCGACAGATTAACGACGGATTACAAAATTTTTTAACGACGGATTTTTTCTGTCGCTAAATAAATAAAAAATAAATAAATATTTTTTAAAAAAAAATTAGCGACGGATTTAGCGACGGATTTAACAAAAATAAATTACCGACGGAATTATTCTGTCGCTAAATAATAAAAAATAAAAAATATTTTTTCTTTTAAAATACCGACGGATTTAGCGACGGATTTTACAAAAATAAATTACCGACGGATTTAGCGACGGAAATTGTTTTTTTTTTTAAAATAACTTTTTTTCTAACTTTTTTTATGTAACTTTTTGAAAAAAACTTCAATACTAAAAAATGTCCAAAATATTTATTTCTATTTATAAAAAATAAAAAAAACTATACATTTATAAATAAAAATTAAAGAATTTTACCCGTCCCTGATTTCTTTATTATACTTTCATTTGTTTAGTTTTTTTCTAACTTTTTTATATAAATTTTTGAAAAAAGCTTCAATACTAAAAATATCCAAAATATTTATTTATATCCATAAAAAAATATATATATATACATTTATAAATAAAAATTAAAGAATTTTACCCGTCCCTTATTTCTTTATTATACTTTCATTTGTTTATTTTTTTCTAACTTATTTTATATAACTTTTTGAAAAAAACTTCAATACTAAAAAGTGTCCAAAATATTTATTTATATTCATAAAAAATAAAAAAAACTATACATTTATAAATAAAAATTAAAAAATTTTACCTGTCCACTTTGATTTCTTTATTATACTTTCATTTGTTTATTTTTTTTTTCTAACTTTTTTATATAACTTTTTGAAAAAAACTTCAATACTAAAAAATTTCCAAAATACTTATTTATATTCATAAAAAAAAAAAAAAAACTATACATTTATAAATAAAAATTAAATAATTTTACCCGTCCCTATACTCTATACCCTAAACCCTAAATCCTAAACTCTAAACCCTAAATCCTAAATTCTAAACCATAGGGTATACCCTATATGGTATACCCTATACATAGGGTATAGGGTATACCTTATAGGGTATACCCTATACCCTTTAGGGTATACCCAATACCACATTTATGGGTATATGGTATGGTATATCCTATATGGTATACCACATAGGGTATAGGGTATAAGGTATACCACATGCCACATGCTATACCCTATAGGGATACCACTATACCCTATACCCTATGCCCTATACCTACAGGTATACCACTATACTACTATGACCTATACCACTATGCCTGACGCCATACCCTACGCCCTATAACATGCCCATAGGGTATACCACATACCCGATGCCTTATAGGGCAAACCATATACCCTATGCCCACGCCTATACCCTATACCCATAGGGTTATACCCACTATACCCTATGCATAGGGTACACCCTACGCCATACCCTATGCCCATGCCACATGCATAGGGTATGAGGCACAGTATACCTATACACCATGGCATACCATGCCCTATAGGTATACTATACCTACATGCCACATAGGGTATACCCTATACCCTATACATGCCTATAGGGTATACCCTATACCCTATGGCATATACGCCTTATAGGGTATACCCTATACCCTATACCCTATGCACATAGGGTATACCCTATACTATATACCACATGTATACACATACCTTATACCCTTATCCACCCTATAGTATACCCTATACCACTATGCCTTATAGGGTATACCATATGCATGCCCTATACCTAGGTTATACCTATACCCTATCTTTTATCTATACCACATGCCACCTACGCATGGGTACATACCTGTATACCTATACACTCACATAGGGTATACTATACCACTATGCCAGGAGGGTATACATGCCTATACCCTATACCCATAGGGGTATAAGGTATAGAGTATACCCTATAGGGTATTATTAAGTATTATTATTAATTATATAATATTATTATTAAGTATTATTATTAATTATATAATAATAATTATTAATATATTCAATTATTTAATTGAATAATTAACAATATCATCATTATTACTAGTTATTATTAATATTATTATTAATTATGTAATAATAATTATTAATATATTCAATTATTTAATTGAATAATTAACAATAGCATCATTATTATTACTAGTTATTATTAATATTATTCTTAAGTATTATTATTAATTATATAATATTATTTTTATTAGTTATATAATATTATTATTAATATTATTATTAATTATATAATAATAATTATTAATATATTCAATTATTTAATTGAATAATTAACAATAGAATCATTATTATTACTAGTTATTATTAATATTATTATGAAGTATTATTATTAATTATATAATAATAATTATTAATATATTCAATTATTTACTTTCTTGATATTATGTATTATTACTAGTTAATATTAATATTATTATTAAGTACTATTATTAACAATAACATCATTACTAGTATTATTATTAAGTATTATTACTAATAATTTTTAAAGAAATAAAAGTATATAATATAAAAATATTTACTTTTTTGATATTATGTATTATTACTAGTTATTATTAATATTATTATTAAGTATTATTATTAATTATATAATAATAATTATATATTCAATTATTTAATTGAATAATTAACAATAACATCATTATTAGTATTATTATTAAGTATTATTACTAATAATTTTTAAAGAAATAAAAGTGTATAATATAAAACATTTATTTTTTGATATTATGTATTATTACTATTTATTATTAAGTATTATTATTATTATTTCTAACATGTATTATTCAATTATTACTTATTATTAATAATTTATAATATTAGTAATGACCCTTCTTCTAGATATTTACTTATTTTATTTCTAATTATCTATTACTATTAATGTTATAATTATTTAATATTTTTATTTTTTTCAATTATTATTATGAGATAATATTATTTTATAATTATGATGATTTTTTTTGTGAAATACAAATAAATATAAGAAGTGGCAATACTTCATTCCATAAAAATAAAACTACACTTTCCTTTGATTGGTTCATTAATGTTCACATGGATTACCAATAAATCAATCTACACCATTAATTTCACACTAAAATCCAATGGCCCTAATTCACCCACTTTTTCCCTAACCCTAAACAAACCCCTCCCTCATCTCATTCTTTCTGCGCCTCCCAGCTCTTCCGTCCCATTCAGTTTTCATTTCACCGCCTCCCTCATCTCCTTCTCCTTCAATCCTCTCCACACCCAAAAACAATGCCCACCTTCCCCTTCTTCACTCCTTCTTCCTCTTCCCCTTCAGCAACAGAGTCTTCTTCTTCATCACTACTATCATCTTCATCAGCTCCATGGCTGCTCGGAGTGGAAGGATCGTAAACACTCTTGGATCTGCAATCATGGGTTGCAAGCATCTTAACTTGGCCCAAATGTGAGATTTCTACCACCACGGTATCATCATTAGCGGGAAGAGGTTGTTTCCAAGGTTCCCCGTCATCAGATCTCGCAACGCCGTCTTCCTCCTCCGTCGCCGCCCCTCCACCTCCCCTCCCGTCGCTCTACCCTCTTTCCCCTCTCTCTCTCCCCTCTGCGTCTCTCTCTCCCCTTTCTTCTTCCCCAACCGGCCGGCGTTGATTTGTGGCTTTATCTCGAATTTTCCATGTCATCGTCGCCGGTTGTGTTGACTGAGAAGAAGGTTGATAATTTTGTTTTGGCTTTGTTTTTGGTTTTGGATTTGTGATTGTTCTAGCATAGTTGTTTTTCAGTTTTTTTTTTTTTTAGTCTCCAGAAAACGAATCTGGATTGGTTTTCAATTTCTGGGTGTTTGATTGTGTATGGAAGAGAGAGAGAGAGAGAGAGAGAGAGAGAGAGAGAGAGAGAGTGATTATATATGCTTTTATAATGAGTGAGTTTGTGATGTGTGTCTCACAGAGAGAAGAGAGAGGAATAAAGACAGATTCAAGAGGGAACTGGATGGTATTCAGGTGGAGCTGCAAGCAACGGATCCATCAGAGATGGATCTTGATGTTTTCAGAAGCCGGGCCAATTAAAACAGATATTATCTGCGTCATGACATTTTCTTTGCTCAAGAGAGATGTTAATATTTTGCTGGGAAGTGGTATTATGCCCAGGTAAGATATGCTATTGGGTGGTGTCAAAAGATTTATATTGTTGGTCTGTCTTCTAAGAACACAGTCAGTGATCTTGGGCAAAAATTTCGTGATGTGTCGTGTGGAAACTTAGTAAATGTGGGCTTGGAGATTAAACCCGTATGGTTTGTTTTCAGTTACTTAAGAAAATGGATGCTTGATCTGCTTCTGTAGCCTGCTTTCTTCCCAGGTTAATACTGACTCAACATTGGAGACTAGTGATTTAGAGCTGCTGTTCCAAGTGGTGGTGAATGGTGGTTGTGAAGGGTGGTTGATGGTGGCAGGTGGTGGTTGTGGTATAAGAGAAGTTTAGGGGACTAAAGTGTGACTCTAGAAAATATCAAGGACTGATTTGAGAAAAATAAAATTCAAGGGACTGATTTGAGAAAAATAAAATCTAATGGACTGATTTGAGAAAAATAAAACCTAGTGGACTGATTTGAGAAAAATAAAATTTAAGGGACTGAGTTAAAAATATTTACAAAAATAATATATATATATATATATATATATATATATATATATATATATATATATATATATATATATATATATATAATTTTTTTTAATAAAAAATATCAAATTAGCGACGGAAATATCCGTCGCTAATTTGATATATAAAAAATATAAAATATTGAAAAAAGAAAATTTAAAAAAATTAAAAAAATTGTGAAAATTTGGAATAAATTTTAGCGACGGAAATTTCCGTCGTTAAATCCGTCGTTATTAATGTCGCCAATACATTAATTTTGTCGTTCCTCTTCGATATTTAGCGACGGATTTTTGAGTTTTAGCGACGGAATTATCCGTCGTTACTTTACCGACAGCCAAAAAATCTGTCGTTGATATTTAGCGACAAGGGTTTTAGCGACAGATTTTTTCCGTCGCTAATCCGTCGCTAAATGCCTTTAGCGACGGATTTTTGGCTTTTAGCGACGGATTTTTCCGTCGCTAAAAGCTGTTTTTCTTGTAGTGAAAATCAAGTCATTTAATGATAGTTTACTTACAAAGGCATTAGCAGAGCGATCGTCAACCCATTGCGGAGGTTGATCGGGCGCTGTAGAATTCCGAAGATGGGTGCTAGCGTAAACATCCACAAAACTGATATTCGGACCATGCTCCCTTTCCTATAAATAAAATAAGCGAGATTATTACTTTGAAATTGTATAAATGCAACCAACTTATATCAAATTAATGAAGAGTTACTTACTGCTCATAATGTGATGATATCCGGACAAAGAGGGCTGTTGGCCTTGGCCTGTTCGGATATAGCCTTCGCCGCATCCGACCCCCAATATTCGCAAAATTGACGAAACACCTCCTCGGTCATCCAAGTAGGGCAAGAGGGCTGTTGTCCCGCCGCGAGCCGATTAGTATAATGATTTCTCTTCGTGGTACCTATAAAAAATATGAATATCTCGTAAACATATAATGATGACATTATAAAATTAAAAGAGTATAATCATTGTTAATTAAACTAATTAAGGATAGATAAATATGTTACAAATATGATCCTTAAATAACTTGTGAGCCTGTTCAT
>JAFEMH010006338.1:0-87500 GCA_022495995.1 Adenophora triphylla var. japonica | reverse complement strand
TAGTGTATAGTGTATAGTGTATAGTGTATAGTGTATAGTGTATAGGGTATAGGGTATAGGGTATAGGGTATAGGGTATAGGGTAAAGTGTATAGTGTATAGGGTATATGGTATAGGGTATAGTGTATATGGTATAGGGTATAGGGTATATGGTATAGGATATATGGTATAGTGTATAGGGTATAGGGTATAGGGTATAGTGTATAGGGTATATGGTATAGAGATATAGGGTATAATATATAGGGTATAAGATATAGGGTATAGTGTATAGGGTATAGTGTATAGGGTATAGGGTATAGGGTATAGGGATATAGGGTATAGGGTATAGGGTATATAGGGTATAGTGTATAGGGTATAGGGTATAGGGTATAGGGTATATGGTATAGTGTATAGGGTATAGGGTATAGTGTATTTATTGACTCATATTTATTTTTTTAGTGTAATTTAAAATAATTTTCATGTTTTAAATAAAGAATGATATTTATTAAATTAAAATTAATAAATATTTATGCGGTATTTATTTTTTAAAAAATAATATTTATTGACTCATATTTAATTTTTTGAGAGTATATAGGGTATAGGGTATTTATTGACTCATATTTATTTTTTTAGTGTAATTTAAAATAATTTTCATGTTTTAAATAATTATAAAGAATGATATTTATTAAATTAAAATTAATAAATATTTATGTGGTATTTATTTTTTCAAAAATAATATTTATTGACTCATATTTATTTTTTTGAGAGTAATTTAAAATAACTTTCATATTTTACATAAATAAAAATAATGATATTTATTAAATTAAAATTAATAAATATTTATGATTTATTTATTTTTTCAAAAATATCAAAAATATTTATGATACTTTAATGTTTTTTAGTTTGTTATTTTGTTAATTAGTTCTAAAAATAAACAAAAATTACATTTTAATATCAGCAACGGAATATTTCCGTCGCTGAAAAATAAAAATATTAAATTATCTGCGGAAATATTCCGTCGGTGTTTAATTAAAAAAAAAACATTTAATTTCACCTTCGGAATATTTCCGACGCTGATAAATTAAAAAAAAAAATTATTCAGCGGCGGAAATATTCCGTCGGTGTAATATTTCAAAAAAAAAAAAAAATTTAATTTCACCGTCGGAATATTTCCTACGCTGATAAATAAAAAAAATAAAGAAATGATATATTTTCACCGGCGGAATAATTCCGTCGCTGATAAAGATTTAGCGGCGGAATATTCCGTCGGTAAATCAACCGCGAAAATAGTGGCGGTAATTAAACGAATATTCGAGGAATATTCGTTTTAGCGGCGGAATTTAGCGGCGGAATTAAATTCCGTCGCTAAATTTGACGCCAAAATAATTTCGACGCTAAAGCTTATATTCCGCCGCTATTTAGCGACGGAATGAATCCGTCGCTGAAAATTCCGTCGCTAAACCACATGTTTCTGGTAGTGATAGGTTAGGAGTATTTTTAGATATGTTTGACTTGTTTATCAAGTCATATGAGTCCTATAAAAATAGTTTTTTTATGTGTAATTTCGAAAATCAGTTGAATGATATTAAATTTTGAGTGTTTACTCTATTAAATCAGTTTTCTCGAGCGAAAATTGACGGCTGATCCTGAATTTCTCGAGCGAAGTTCTGTGATTAATCTTTTCATTCCAATTTTCGGTATTCCTTGAATCAACGGCAATTGATGCCCAAACCTCGGTAGGTTACACCTCAACGAGTTTTGGAAGATCGACGTGCGGTAGTTCGTGAGCGAACTCAGCGAACGTTGGTATCTATCGTTATTAAGCTTCCGCTGCATCATTTGGTATCAAAGCCAAAATCAGGGATTCTCGTCTTTCGATTGAGGTATTCATATGTTAATATTTTTTCCTTATATTCAGATTAGAAAATTTCCAAAAAAAAATGTTTGAACTTGGTGGGCCGTTATTTGAATCTTCAAGCGTTGATGTTCCTGTCGATTGGTCAAAACCGCCTGTTTTTGACAATTGTGATTGCGAAATTTGTCAACTAGTAACATCAGACTTGACTGGTGTAAAAACTGTTAGCTTCGGGTTTCTACAAGATGAATTGATTTGGAATTTTGAAGCCGTCAAAATTGTTAATCCTTATGATGATCCATTTGATCCATTTGATGTTCCCTCTACAAAGTCTTCTGCTGATTACATTATAAAACTGTTACTCCAAACGTATATTATGTCATATTGGACTGATTGGATGGAAGTTATTACTCGAGTTGGCAAATTTCAAGTTCGCCAAGGATTCAAGGATTTTTATATTCTAATATCAAGTTACAATGGAAGGATACTTATGTTACATTCTCTCTTTGTATTGCGACAAATTCAACTACAACTCATTGCAAATTCGAGGACAAATTTTTCGAAGCCGAGGAGAATGATGAAGATCAATAATGGGATTTGTTTATGTTTTAATTCTAATTATTATTGTTATTTTCGAATTTAATAATATATTATTAGTATTTTCAGGATTAGAAGTAGATTAGGACTTTATATTGTTATTTTAGGTGTCTATTAAGTTACCTTATAGGTTAGGAGTATTTTTAGATATGTTTGACTTGTTTATCAAGTCATATGAGTCCTATAAAAATAGTTTTATGTGTAATTTCGAAAATCAGTTGAATGATATTGAATTTTGAGTGTTTACTCTATTAAATCAGTTTTCTCGAGCGAAAATTGACGGTTGATCCTGAATTTCTCGAGCGAAGTTCTGTGATAATTCTTTTCATTCCAATTTCCGGTATTCCTTGAATCAACGGCAATTGATGCCCAAACCTCGGTAGGTTATACCTCAACGAGTTTTGGAAGATCAACGTGCGGTAGTTCGTGAGCGAACTCAGCGAACGTTGGTATCTATCGTTATTAAGCTTCCGCTGCATCACTTGCAGAAGGGGGCCACAAAACAACTGAAACCAAAGAGTTTTGCCAATCGCAACAGAGAAAATATATGTCAGTTTACCATCCATAGACTCAGCAAGCTGATCAAAAGCACATATAATAAACTTAAACATTAGGGCACAATGTAATCGCCTGAAAATCAAACCCCACCAAGAAACAATCAATAATAGTTCAAGAACTCTGAACAAGCATTTCATTAAACATTTCTCAATCAAACATCTGGTGACGTAAAATTTACTTGTAATTAAAAAACATAATCCAAATTTTTGTGAATTACTTAAATAAAAAACACAATATATCTACCTCAGTATAAGCATCGATGGCGGCACCTAATCGATGTTTGCTAAAACAAATATTCCCATCGATCTTGAGTTGTTCCGCTTGCTTGGCCACCGAAATTACACCCATCGAGCTTGAGTTGTTCCGTTTGTTTGGCCACCTAATCTATGTTTGCTAAAACAAATATGAGCTAAAATCGAAAAGAAATTTAAATTAAAGGCAGATCTTTCATAGATTTAGCTTCACCTTTTGTTAAGAGATTCAGCTTCCTCTTCAGTGACCTGACCGCCAAACAACACCTAACTAATTCCATCTGATGGCTGCCAAAGTAGAAGTAGATTGATCAATAACGATTCAGAAGAATTGAAGGGGGGAAATAATGCTTCGTGAGTGCCTGATAAGAACGAGGGGAAGCATTGCCGGAGACGTAGGTGAATGAGGAATCAATAATAGGTACTGTTGGTGTGTATGTAGGTGAGAGCGAGAGCGGCGGCGAGAGCGATGGCAAGGGAGGGAGACGGAGAGGGCGAGGGGAGCCCGGGAGGGCAACGCCGAGGGGAGGCTGGGAGGGCAACGGCGAGGGCGCCGGGGGGGGGGGGGGAAGAAATTGAAATGGATTGAAATTGAAAAAAGAAGGGATTAGGTTTAGGAGTGAGACACGGTGAGGTGAGAGGCCGCCAATGTTATATTTATATATCGACTTGCCGACGGAATAATCCGTCGGTAACTGTTAAATGTCCGTCGGTAATATCGACGGACGCGGTCCGTCGATAAATTTTCATCGGTAATTAGCCAGATTTTAGTAGTGTGAGGCTAGCATGGCTTGGAACAGATGATGTATTTACCATAGTAGTTGTAAGGGCAGTTGAGGCTTTGGTTGTTGTTTGAACAGACTTGTCTTGCACTACAAGGAAAACCGGAAATAGAGATGGATGGAGTCCGTAGCTAATTTGGCGACAGATTAGAGACAAACCCAAAATTTAGAGACAGATTGAGAATTCGTCTCTAAATTAGAGACGGATTCTGAAGCTGTCTCTAAATTAGAGACAGATTCAAAATCAGTCTCCAATTTAGAGACGGATTCAGAATCTGTCTCTAATTTAGAGACGAATTCTGAATCCATCTCTAATTTAGGGACAGCTTCAGAATCCGTCTCTAATTTAGAGACGGATTCTCAATCTGTCTCTAATTTAGGGATGGATTTTGAAGCTGTCTCTAAATTAGAGACGGATACAAAATTTGTCTCTAAACTTTGGAGACAGATGTTGAATCTGTCTCTAAATAAGAGACATACTCTAAATTAGAGACAGATTCAACATCTTATCTCTTCAAAGTTTACAGATTCAGAATCTACCTTTAAATTAAAGACGAATTTTGAAGCCGTCTCTAAATTAGAGACGGATTTTGAAGTCGTCTCTAAATTAGAGACAGATTTTGTATCTATCTCTAATTTAGAGACGGGTACAAAATTTGTCTCTAAATCAAAGACAGATTTTAATCCGTCTCTAATTTAGAGATACATTTGTTAATCCGACTCTAATTTAGTGACGGATACAAAATTTGTATCTAAAATTTAGAGACATATTTAGTATTTGTCTTTAAATTAGAGACGTGTTCAAAATCTGTCTCTAATTTAGAAACAGGTTCAACATTTGTAGCTAAAATAGATTTATTTTTATTTTCTCAATTTTAGGTTTATGAATTGTATATTTTTATTTCTTTTAAAAAAAAACTTTTTTTATATAACTTTGTATAAAAGATTCACGACTGACCAACATCTCAAATAATTTTCTTAATCCAAAAATAAATAAAAAAAGTATATCATTTACCCTAAAACTCAAATCATATATCCTAAACCCTATATTTTTATATAACTTTTACTAAAAAAATCACTAATTAAAAAAGTCTAAATATTATTTTCTAGTCAATAAAAAAATTTAAAAATAAAATAAATAAATATAGGGTAGTCCGTCCCTCTATTCACTTTTCTTCTATATACTTTCATTTGTTTAGTTTTTTTCTATCTATTTTATATAACTTTTTCTAAAAAAAAATCTATAATTAACAAAGTCTAAAATATGATTTTCTAGTCAATAAAAAATTAAAATAAAATAAAAAATAAGTATAGGGTAGTCCGTCCCTCTTTTGACTTTTCTTCTATATACTTTCATTTGTTTAGTTTTTTTTTTCTATCTTTTTATATACATTTTAGTAAAAAAAAAAATCACTAATTAACAAAGGCTAAAATATTATTTTATAGTCAATAAAATTTTTTTAAAAAATAAAAAATAAATATAGGGTAGTCCGTCCCTCTTGTCCCTCTTTTGACTTTTCTTCTATATACTTTCATTTGTTTAGTTTTTTTCTATCTTTTTTTCTATAAATTTTTCTAAAAAAACACTAATTAACAAAGTCTAAAATATTATTTTCTAGTCAATAAAAAATTAAATTAAAATAAAAAATAAGTATACCTCACTCTAAAGTCTAAAACCTCACTCTAAATCCTAAACTCTATATCATTTACCCCAAACCCTAACTTTTTTATATAACTTTTTCTTAAAAATATCACTACTAACCAAAGTCTAAAATAGTATTTTCTAGTCAATAAAAAATTAAAATAAAATAAAAAATAAATATATCTCGCTCTAAACCTCACTCTAAATACTAAACCCTAAACCCTAAAACCCGATCATATACCCTAAACCCAATATTTTTTATAAAACTTTTTCTAAAAAAATCAATAATTAACAAAGTCTAAAATAGTATTTTTTAGTCAATACAAAATTAAAAGAAAATAAAAAATAAATATATATCTCACTGTAAACCTCTAAACATCACTCTAAGCCCTAAACCCTAAACCCTAAAACCCATATCATATACCCTAAACCCTATCTTTTTTATATAACTTTTTCTAAAAAATCACTAATTAATAAACTCTAAAATATTATTTACGAGTTAATAAAAATTTTTGAAAAATTAAAATTAAATATATGGTAGTCCGTCCCTCTTTTGACCTTTCTTCTATATACTTTCATTTGTTTAGTTTTTTCTATCATATTTTATAAACATTTTTGTAAAAAAATTCACTAATTAAAAAAGTATAAAATATTATTTTCTAGTCAAAAAATTTAAAACTAAATAAAAAAAAAATATAGGGTAGTTCGTCCCTCTTTTGACTTTTCTTCTATATACTTTTATTAGTTTAGTTTTTTTTATCTTTATTTACATACATTTTTTTTAAAAAAATTCAGTAATTAAAAAAGGCTAAAATATTATTTTTTAGTCAATAAAAAATTTAAAAGAAAATAAAAAATAAATATAGGATAGTCCGTCCCTCTTTTGACTTTTCTTCTATATGCTTTCATTTGTTTAGTTTTTTTCTATCTTTTTTTATATATTTTTTTGTAAAAAAATCACTAATTCACAAAGGCTAAAATATTATTTTCTAGTCAATAAAAAATTTAAAAAAAATAAATATTTATAGGGTAGTCCATCCCTCTTTGACTTTTCTTCTATATACTTTCATTTATTTAGTTTTTTTCTATCTTTTTTATATACATTTTTGTAAAAAAAATCACTAATTAACAAAGTCTAAAATATTATTTTTTAGTCAATAAAAAATTTAAAAAAATAAAATAAAAAATAAATATAGGGTAGTCCGTCCCTCTTTTGATTTTTCTTATATATACTTTCATTTGTATAATTTTTTCTATCTTTTTTATACAACTTTTTATAAAAAAATCACTAATTAACAAATTCTAAAATATTATTTTCTAGTCAATACAAAATTTAAAAAAAATAATAAAAAATAAATATACCTCACTCTAAAGTCTAAAACCTCACTCTAAATCCTAAACCCTATATCATTTACCTTAAATCCTAAATTTTTTTATATAACTTTTTCTAAAAACTATCACAACTAACTAAAGTCTAAAATAGTATTTCCTAGTCAATAAAAAATAAATATATCTCACTCTAAACCTTTAAACCTCACTCTAAACCCTAAACCCTAAAATACGATCATATACCCTAAACCCTATCTTTTTTATATAACATTTTCTAAAAAAATCACTAATTAACAAAGACTAAAATAGTATTTCCTAGTCAATACAAAATTAAAATAAAATAAAAAATAAATATATCTCACCCTAAACCCTAAAACCCAATCATATACCCAAAACCCTATCTTTTTTTTATATAACTTTTTTCTAAAAAAAATCAATAATTAACAAAGTCTAAAATATTATTTTTGAGTCAATAAAAAATTTAAAAAATAAAATAAAAATTAAATATAGGGTAGTCCGTCCCTCTTTTGACTTTTCTTCTATATACTTTCATTTGTTTAGTTTTTTTCTATCTTTTTTATATACATTTTTGTTAAAAATAACACTAATTAACAAAGGCTAAAATATTATTTTCTAGTCAATAAAAAATTTTAAATAAAATAAAAAATAAATATAGGGTAGTCCGTCCTTCTTTTGATTTTTCTTCTATATACTTTCATTTGTTTAGTTTTTTTCTATCTTTTTTTATATATATTTTTGTAAAAAAAATCACTAATTAACAAAGGATAAAATATTATTTTCTTGTCAATTAAAAATAAAAAAAAATAAAAAATAAATATAACTCACTCTAAAGTCTAAACCTCTAAACCTCACTCTAAACCCTAAACCCATATCATATACCCTAACCCCTATCTTTTTTTATATAACTTTTTCTAAAAAATATCACTACTAACCAAACGAAATTATATAAAAGAAAAGAGGAACGAACTATCCTTTATTTATTTTTATTTTTTAGGGTATAAGATATATGATAAATGGTTTAGGTATATATATATATATATATATATATATATATATATATATATATATATTGAAGAACCAGGACGACATCTGGGAGCCTTTATTGATAAAAGAAAAAATTACATCAATGAGTGGGTATTTAAAATCCCCAACTCTAAAGCCAACATAAATAAAATGAGTCCATTTTGGGGGAAACTTGTTTCTCCATAAGTTATAAAAAGTCCACTTTCTAATTTTGAGTTTCGAGCGTAAAACATTGAGTTTCGAGCTTAAAACACTGAGTTTAGGCATTAAAATACCTAGAAGTTAAAACATCGAGTTTAGGCGTTAAAACACCGAGTTAAGGTTAGCAACTAAAACATCGAGTTTATATCTTAAAACACTGAGTTTTTGCCTTGGATTTTTTAAAAACAAGACTTTTTATATGTTTGGGGGAAACAGAGTTCCCCCAAAATTTTCTGAATAAAATAAGAACCATTTAAATCCTAATTTGCACAGGCCAAACCAAGAGGCAATCTCGGCCAAGTCAGCAACAATGGCCCCAAAATTCCCAAGCTGGCCCCAACGAAAACAAAGCCCCATCCTAATCCGCCAAGCCCAATCTGCCAAGGGAGCAGACGCTCCACCGAGAAGTGAGCGAACGCACCATGGAAGGCAGTAATTTCATCAAATCTGGACTGAATGGGAGCAGACGCTCCCCCCATTTGGAGCGGACGCTCCCCCAAGACAAAGAACTCCAAACGCCGAACAATCAACACGGGACGGAAGTCGTCCCATATGTCACGACTCGTGCCCATTGAACAGCTTTGAAAATCAGCAATGGCCATGTATGTCGCACGGTGGAACCATGCACTGCTGTGAATCCAAAACCATCAAACAACCTGTTTTGTTGCCCCAAGGTCCATCCTAGCAGCAAGAAGCCACCAAAACAGAGCAAAAAACAACCAAAGTCGACCCCTAGCATGCCTTGATTTGACATGGTTTGCATGAACAAGCTACAAATCAATACAATGCTCTGATGATTTACTAACTTGGTTGTGCACATCAGCAAAATTCCACCATTAGACCCCTGAATCTCAACAAAGTGACCCATGTCAATGACGAACCACATATGTACCCCCATCATCAAACCTTAAAGCATTTATCACCTCCCCAGGAAACTCACAGGCCATAGCATACCTCATATGTTGTTGATGGTCGTGTGCAATTGCTGCCAATCTATCAGCCACTCCATTTGCCTGTCTTAAAACATGTCGGATCCCGAAGCCCCCCAATAAACGTTTGCACTCCCGAAGCTCATAAGTGCATCGCCACGGACCCGAATACTGACCTCTCAAAATTCCCACTGCCACCAACAAATCAAACTCCACCTGAACCGAGGTTAACTGAAGATCCCGACATAGCTTCAAACCATCTCAGAGGGCAGAAATCTCCGCCTCCATGTTTGTGCCCATCCCATAGAAATTGGAAAAAGCACAGATGAAGCCACCCCTCCAATCTCTAATCACCCCTCCTCCCGAACACTCTCCATGAACCGATGAACCATCCGTGTTGAGCGTATAACTGTAATCACGCGAAGACTCCCATCTCAAAGTTCGACTCCTCCTAATCTTCATCTCAGCTACTCTTAAACCCATACTGACCAAAATGATACGATTTGCTGCTGTAGTTTTAGCCTTGGGAACCATGAATGAACACATATCCACTAAAGCATTCTTAACCCCCATCAATAATTGCCCTGCACTCTATCTGTTTGCCATCAAAAATCATTTTACATTGCGCCTTCCATAACCCCTAGCACACAAACATCATTATTCCCATTCGAACCAACCCTATTTGTGCTCTTTTTGATTGTCCCCCACACCAAATCTCCCATAAATGTTGGAAGTTCGTGTAGTGAAAATCGAACCCAAAGTACGACGACCAATGTTGCCACAGGGAAATTGTCATCTTCGAGTGAAGATAAATGGTTTGTGGTATATGGTATAAGGTATAAGGTTTAGGTTGTAGGGGTAGTCCGTCCCTCTTTTGACTTTTCTTCTATATACTTTCATTTGTTTAGTTTTTTTCTATCTTTTTTTATATACATTTTTGTAAAAAAAATCACTAATTAACAAAGTCTAATAATTTTTAAAGAAATAAAAGTATATAATATAAAAACATTTACTTTTTTGATATTATGTATTATTACTAGTTATTATTAATATTATTATTAAGTATTATTATTAATTATATAATAATAATTATTAATATATTCAATTATTTAATTGAATAATTAACAATAGCATCATTATTAGTATTATTATTAAGTATTACTACTAATAATTTTTAAAGAAATAAAAGTATATAATATAAAAACATTTAATTTTTTGATATTATGTATTATTACTAGTTATTATTAATATTATTATTAAGTATTATTATTAATTATATAATAATAATAATTAATAACTATTCAATTAAAGAAAATGGTTTGTTAGGTGAATTATGAACCATTGGATTGAATTTTATGTTATGTGTTTAATGGTCAATATGATGTTTGGTTTATGATCCATGTGATTATTTGAGACCCAATAAAACAATGCCACATGGCATTGTTTTATTGGATTACCAATATTCACGTGGATTGATTCCTTAATCAATCTGGATCATTGATTATAAACAATCCAATAATCCAAATTCATTTAAACAAAACCATTTCACCCTCTTTTCTCTTTTTCTAATCACCTCCCTCATTTCTCTCTCTTCATTATCTCAATCCAAACAAACCCTAAGTCTATTTCTCTCTAAGCGCCTCCCTCTCGTCCCCTCATCTGTCGCCCAATCCCTACCCCAATTCTCGTCACCGCCACCACCCCTACCCAATACGCCTCCCTTTCCCTTCCTTCCCCCAGCAACCCACGCCGACAACCACACAGCAAACCAAACGGCCCAATCTCGTACCTTTCGTTTCCTTCCAACCCCCTTTCTTTACCCCACCACCCTCTACCGCCACACCTCTTCTACGGCCACCCATGAGATACCCGGCCAAACCTTCAACTAATTCAGGCAACACTTTCTCTTTCTCCTTCTCTTGCTTTCTCTCGATCCCAGATCTAGATCTGTGTGTGTGTGTGTGTGTGCTAATGAATGTATGTAAATTTCTGTTTGCTTTTGCATAGTTGAAGGTGGAAGCTTCTTGTGGTTGATGTTGGAAGCGGCTGGTGTAGGTGATTTTCGGTAGTGGTCTAGGAAATTTAGGATATTTGTAAAATAGTTTTTACAAATTGTGTAATCAATCCTAAAATTTTTATTTTAGGTAATCTATGGCTATAAATTAAATTTAGTAGGGATATTTTGATATTTTGACATTGTCAATTATTGTATATTTCTTTTTTCAATATAGTTTATTTATAAATGTAGTTTATGGTTTTTTTAATAATATTTATTAGTTTGTGATAGTATTATAATATATTTTATAAAAAAATATTCAAGCATATATATATGTTTAAAAATATAATTTTTAAACATTTATATATACTATTTACTTGAAAATATATATTAATATATATATATATATATATATATATATATATATATATATATATATATATATATATATATATATATATATATATATATATTTAATAAAAAATACTAAATTAGCGATGGAAAATATATACTCCCTCCGCCCCATAAAACATTACTCGATTACTGTTGAGAACGGAAAATAAGGAATAATGTTATTAAAGTAGGAGTTGTGAGTGGGTAGGAGAGAGAATGAGTGGAGAGAATAGTAAATTTGAAGAGTGATGTGAGTATGACAAGTGGGTCCCATGAATAAAGAAGTATTAAAAAATTTCCTTTTTAGGAAAGTGGGACTTTAAAGTGGGACACCCAAAATAGTAAAATGGGTAAGATTTTATGGGACGGAGGGAGTATGTCGCAAAAATGGTTCGAAAATAAAAATATAATTTAAATAGAGACGAAAAATCTGTCGCTAATCCGTTGGTGCAGGTTGGTCGCTAAATTGGGCGTCGCTGTTTTGTAGCTGTTTTAGAGACAGATATGTCTGTCTCTAATTTAGATACGGACATATCTGTCTCTAAATTAGAGACGGACATATCTGTCTCTAAATTAGAGATGGATATGTCCGTCTCTAAAACAGCTACAAAACAGTGACGCCCAATTTAGCGACGAACCTGCACCCACGGAATAGCTACGGAACAAATCCGTCTCTAAACACGATTTAGCTACGGAATCATCATTTTAGCTACAGAATTTGCTGTCTCTAAAACCGTTTTAATTTCTAATGTTGTGTGGATTCCGGGTTGAATAATCTCGAAATCTTGGTAGTTCTTGTTCAATTGATGTAAATGGAGAGAGCATTAACAGAGGAACAAAAACATGATCCTCGAAATAATACGATCCTCGAAATAATATGAACAAAACATTGATGCCTCTTCCATCAAATATGCATTTGCAATGGAGCCCTCTACTCTTGCTTTATTTTTCACATTAAGTTTCAATTTGCGAAGGTACCTGCCAACGATATTGGAGAAGTATAAACAACTTTTATTTGGAAATAGTCTAATAATAGCTCACGTAATTAATACATTTCAAATGGATACATCCATCTATATTGCACTGGACCGGCAATTCTTGCTTCGTAAGGTAAGTGAACCGGTTAATGCTCCATTGAGTCAAAAAAACATTGTGGGAATATGCGTTCAAGTTTACGTAGGATAACATCCTCCTCCTTTGCTATTTTGTGATAATGTCTCTGCTCTACATATGGCCTGAAATCCGGTGTTTCATGCTCGTACTCGCCGTATTGAGATAGACTATCACTTCATTCACCAGTGGGTCACACGGGGATATCTCAAGCTCAAGTTTGTTACCTCTGATTGGCTGACATGTTCACCAAAGGCCTGTATCGGCCTCATTTCCAAGCACTCTCTGTCAAGCTTCAACTTCCATACGGGCATTTAGCTTGAGGGGGGTATTAGCCGAGATATTTGTGTGATAGTTGTAGTGTATTAGGTTACTCATTATCATTTTATATATGAATAGGTAGAGTTATTTTTGGGTCAATCTTGTATATAGGGAGAGCCAATCATAGATTAAGGGAAGAGTCCAAATCTTCCATGCTTGTACCTCTAACCTTGGTATATAGATTGTACTGATCGTTTCATATCAATAACATGAATTTTATCAAATTGTCTTTTCTCTCTCTCTCTACATGTCGTGTATTTTATTGGATTACATATATGTTCTAAGTTCAATGAAGTTAGAAAACAATGCTAGGAGTAAGTTTGTGCCTCTCATGAGGCTAGCATGGCTTGGAAGTTGGAACAGATGATGCATTTACCATATTAGTTGTAAGGGCAGTTGAGGCTTTGGTTGTTGTTTGAACAGACTTGTCTTGTGTGGATTTCGGGTTGAGTAAATCTCGAAATCTTGGTAGTTCTTGTTCAATTGATGTAAATGGAGAGAGCATTAACAGAGGAACAATGTCATTCCTGGTGACAAAATTGATGAAATAACGAACCCAATTTTCTCATCTAAGAACATGTAGAAAAATCCTTTCACCAACAAGAGGGGAACCAAAGGTTATACACCGAGGAATTATAGTACCACATATTCTTGTGTATGTATTCAAGAACCAAAGGGTTGAGAGGGTAGCTATTGGAGCCCCAGAGGAGTGCCCAACAAAAACTATTTTCTTTACTTCTTCAACTGCTTTCGCTACCTGAAATTTTAAATCGATGAACTTTTAAGTTCATTATTTTTAAAATGGGTTTTGTTTAATTTTATTAATGATAGAGAAAATGCAACGTATGGTACATCAATTAGCCTCTAAATAGGCTAGCACATGTTCTTAAAAAGATTCAAACTCTCTACCTACACAGTGAAAGCTAATATTGGATCCCACTAGAACTAAAGTTCTTTGTTGAACTTTTGATTTCACTAGTGGGTAGCCCGTGCTCCGCACGGGAAATTAATTTGCCAATTTTTTGGTATTTTGCTTATAATTTTATGTTTTTATTTGATAATGTAGCATATCATTTTTTGGATGATTTAAATCTATTTTATATCAATCAAAATATTTACATTTATAAATTCAGGAGAATTTTTTTACTGTAACTTTTGTTGTATATAGTTTTTACTTATTATGACAATTGAAATTTGAATAATAACAATGAATTATTGTTGTTGTTATTAGTTAACTTCTAATTTTATAGATGATTAAATTAATAATATTAAATATCTTTGATATTAATTATTTTATACTACATACATACACATATTATGATTAGTAAATATAATTAGCGGAAACCATTATTTACATTTAATGTATTAGTAGAATAATAATTTTTTTATGTTTTAAAAAAATATTTTTTCTAGTTATGGTTAACTAATATAGTAATCATCATCTTAAATAGAAAGTTATATGAGAATATTGATCTAATATAGTAAATTTAACATCTAATATTTATCAAATACGGAGTATATTAGTAACTAATATTGAAGCATTATCTAAGATATTCTAATATATTAAAAATTAATGTTTCTAATTATGTTTTACTATAATGTTATCTATTTCTTAAATAGTAAGTTTAAGAGTCATATATAGTAATTGTCATATTTAACTAATAATATTAGCTTATATTAAACTAAATGATAATATTTACTAATAATAGTTATTATTATGATTAACTAATACTATTAATAATATTAGTTAACATATATAGTCACTATTATAATTAACTAATAATAGTACTAATAGTAATAGTTAATCTATATAGTAACTATTATAATTAATTAATAATAGTAATAGCGATAGTTAACCTATATAGTAGTTATTATGATTAACTAATACTATTAATAGTAATGTTAACATATATATATTAACTATTACGATTAATTAATACTATTAATAGTAATAGTTAACATATATTAAATATTATGATTAACTAATACTATTAATAGTAATAATTAACATATATAATAACCATTATAGTTAACTAATACAATTAATATTATTAGTAAACTTATATAATAACTATTATAGTTAACTAATGCTATTAATAGTAATAGTTAACTATAATAGTTATTATATAAGCTAACTAATACTATTAATTGTAATAGTTAACATATATATTAACTATTATAGTTAACTAATACAATTAATAGTATAAGTTAACTTATATAATAACTATTATAGTTAACTAATACTATTAGTAGTAATAGTTAACCTATATAATAACTATTATTATTGACTAATAGTATTAGCTAATAAGGAGAATACCAAAAGTCATTTAGATTTTGGGATAATGATGAGGTGGCTTCTCCATAATCAAGCTTCTACCAAAACATGTCCCCATGTCAAATCCATATGCATTCTCACCAACTTTAATATATATATATACTAGTACATATGCCCGTGTCCAAGGACACGGGTGTGTTTTTTTTTTCAAATTAATTTTTTTTTTTAATTTAAAAAAAAATATAAAAAAATCAGTTACTTAATTAATTTAAGTAAACCCTTCTAAAGCCCACTCTTAGCCCAAACCCAAAGTCTTAGCCCAAATCCAAAGTCTTAGCACAAATTAAGAGCAAAATAGGAAACAGACTAAATAGTGAGGGCAAAATAGAGAAAAACCCCTTCGGAACTGTTCATAGAACTGTTCACGGAGGGGTTTAATTTATACTATATATAAATTTGTATAAAATAATGTGATTTCAGACAAAATATGTTTTATACGTATATTAGTTCGTTGTGTTTGTATATAAATATGTACTTGGGGACAAAATGAATGGTAAATGTATTTCTAAATGTTTTTCATTAATAATTAAAATTTTAATTTTCTATAAATAATTACCCATTTGTCGGGTCTGAAATATCTGTGTTTTTCCCACCAACAATCATAAATAAGGGTATAAATAGTATACAAGAACACATATTCCTAGATAATAGTAAAACGACAAATTTTTTGGAACAAAAACTAGCCGCTAAAACGACATTTATTTTGAAACGAAGGGCATATGAAAAAAAGAATAAATAAAAGTCTTTGATACTTTTTGCATTAAAAATTAAGTTATAATATTAGTTGTATATTTAAAACTTGGCAAAGACCAAAAAAAAAGACAAATATTTCAGGGAGTACAATGGAACCATCCTATGCTCTAAAAAGTTTTCTGGGTATATATTAATTCAGTGCATAGGTAGTGAAACTCCTGTTTATTGAAAACCAAAATTGTAATAAAAGATTTATTAGATATATTTTAGTACCTTGGTAAGAAGCGAAGTTGAGTATAGTATTGTTTCAAATCGCCTAGCAAAAGCTTCATTAACCAAAAGGAGTTGATCGAGAGAAAGCAAAGACGACCTCCAATGATGGGCTCGGACTTTGTTAGTATAGAAAATGTTCCAAACCATTAGAGTACTTGTCGACTTTCATTGATAACTCAAAAGCTTTCATGATAATCTCTTCTCCCATCTCTATTCTTCCTCCCACCATTTCTTTTCTATTTCGATCTCTGTTTATGTTCCCTTTCCAATGACGTTTTTCTTCAGATATTTGTGTGATAGTTGTAGTGTATTAGGTTACTCATTATCATTTTATATATGAATAGGTAGAGTTATTTTTGGGTCAATCTTGTATATAGGGAGAGCCAATCATAGATTAAGGGAAGAGTCCAAATCTTCCATGCTTGTACCTCTAACCTTGGTATATAGATTGTACTGATCGTTTCATATCAATAACATGAATTTTATCAAATTGTCTTTTCTCTCTCTCTCTACATGTCGTGTATTTTATTGGATTACATATATGTTCTAAGTTCAATGAAGTTAGAAAACAATGCTAGGAGTAAGTTTGTGCCTCTCATGAGGCTAGCATGGCTTGGAAGTTGGAACAGATGATGCATTTACCATATTAGTTGTAAGGGCAGTTGAGGCTTTGGTTGTTGTTTGAACAGACTTGTCTTGTGTGGATTTCGGGTTGAGTAAATCTCGAAATCTTGGTAGTTCTTGTTCAATTGATGTAAATGGAGAGAGCATTAACAGAGGAACAATGTCATTCCTGGTGACAAAATTGATGAAATAACGAACCCAATTTTCTCATCTAAGAACATGTAGAAAAATCCTTTCACCAACAAGAGGGGAACCAAAGGTTATACACCGAGGAATTATAGTACCACATATTCTTGTGTATGTATTCAAGAACCAAAGGGTTGAGAGGGTAGCTATTGGAGCCCCAGAGGAGTGCCCAACAAAAACTATTTTCTTTACTTCTTCAACTGCTTTCGCTACCTGAAATTTTAAATCGATGAACTTTTAAGTTCATTATTTTTAAAATGGGTTTTGTTTAATTTTATTAATGATAGAGAAAATGCAACGTATGGTACATCAATTAGCCTCTAAATAGGCTAGCACATGTTCTTAAAAAGATTCAAACTCTCTACCTACACAGTGAAAGCTAATATTGGATCCCACTAGAACTAAAGTTCTTTGTTGAACTTTTGATTTCACTAGTGGGTAGCCCGTGCTCCGCATGGAAAATTAATTTGCCAATTTTTTGGTATTTTGCTTATAATTTTATGTTTTTATTTGATAAAGTAGCATATCATTTTTTGGATGATTTAAATCTATTATATATCAATCAAAATATTTACATTTATAAATTCAGGAGAATTATTTTACTGTAACTTTTGTTGTATATAGTTTTTACTTATTATGACAATTGAAATTTGAATAATAACAATGAATTATTGTTGTTGTTATTAGTTAACTTCTAATTTTATAGATGATTAAATTAATAATATTAGATATCTTTGATATTAATTATTTTATACTACATACATACACATATTATGATTAGTAAATATAATTAGCGGAAACCATTATTTACATTTAATGTATTAGTAGAATAATAATTCTTTTATGTTTTAAAAAAATATTTTTTCTAGTTATGGTTAACTAATATAGTAATCATCATCTTAAATAGAAAGTTATATGAGAATATTGATCTAATATAGTAAATTTAACATCTAATATTTATCAAATACGGAGTATATTAGTAACTAATATTGAAGCATTATCTAAGATATACTAATATATTAAAAATTAATGTTTCTAATTATATTTTACTATAATGTTATCTATTTCTTAAATAGTAAGTTTAAGAAATAGATTAAATGTAATAGCGATAGTTAACCTAGATAATAGTTATTATGATTAACTAATACTATTAATAGTAATGTTAACATATATATATTAACTATTAATATTTATCAAATACGGAGTATATTAGTAACTAATATTGAAGCATTATCTAAGATATACTAATATATTAAAAATTAATGTTTCTAATTATATTTTACTATAATGTTATCTATTTCTTAAATAGTAAGTTTAAGAAATAGATTAAATGTAATAGCGATAGTTAACCAAGATAATAGTTATTATGATTAACTAATACTATTAATAGTAATGTTAACATATATATATTAATAGTAATGTTAACATATATATATTAACTAATACTATTAATAATATTAGTTAACATATATAATCACTATTATAATTAACTAATAATAGTACTAATAGTAATAGTTAATCTATATAGTAACTATTATAATTAACTAATAATAGTAATAGCGATAGTTAACCTAGATAATAGTTATTATGATTAACTAATACTATTAATAGTAATGTTAACATATATATATTAACTATTACGATTAATTAATACTATTAATAGTAATAGTTAACATATATTAAATATTATGATTAACTAATACTATTAATAGTAATAATTAACATATATAATAACCATTATAGTTAACTAATACAATTAATATTATTAGTTAACTTATATAATAACTATTATAGTTAACTAATGCTATTAATAGTAATAGTTAACTATAATAGTTATTATATAAGCTAACTAATACTATTAATAGTAATAGTTAACATACTCCCTCCGTCCCGCTAATATTAGCACACTTTCCTTTTTGGACGTCCCGCTAATATCCGCACACTCCCAAAAAGGAAACTTTATATTAATAAAATATTCACCCAACCCCACTCATTCTCTCTCCTACATTATTTTAATACTCACAACACCATTATAATTTATTACACCCTCCACTCATTCTCTCTCCACTCATTCTTTTATACTCACAACATTTTATTAAAATATCATATTCCTTAATTCCCGCACAAACAGTGTTTGTGCTAATATTAGCGGGACGGAGGGAGTATATATTAACTATTATAGTTAACTAATACAATTAATAGTATAAGTTAACTTATATAATAACTATTATAGTTAACTAATACTATTAGTAGTAATAGTTAACCTATATAATAACTATTATTATTGACTAATAGTATTAGCTAATAAGGAGAATACCAAAAGTCATATAGATTTTGGGATAATGATGAGGTGGTTTCTCCATAATCAAGCGTCTACCAAAACATGTCCACATGTCAAATTCATAGGCATTCTCACCAACTTTAATATATATATATATATATATATATATATATATATATATATATATATATATATATATATATATATATATATATATATATATATTCTATGTAACTAATGGACTAATGTAACATCAGGATTCCTTGTTAATAGGCCCCAATCTAGGTCTCTCTAGTTATCTAGCAAATATGATTGAAACCATTGCTTTGTATTTGTATAAAATAATGTGATTTCAGACAAAATATTTTTTATACGTAAATTAGTTCGTTGTGTTTGTATATAAATATGTACTTGGGGACAAAATGAATGGTAAATGTATTTCTAAATGTTTTTCATTAATAATTAAAATTTTAATTTTCTATAAATAATTACCCATTTGTCGGGTCTGAAATATCTGTATTTTTCCCACCAACAATTATAAATAAGGGTATAAATAGTATACAAGAACACATATTCCTAGATAATAGTAAAACGACAAATTTTTTGGAACAAAAACTAGCTGCTAAAACGACATTTATTTTGAAACGAAGGGCGTATGAAAAAAAGAATAAATAAAAGTCTTTGATACTTTTTCATTAAAAATTAAGTAATAATATTAGTTGCATATTTAAAACTTGGCAAAGACCAAAAAAGACAAATATTTCAGGGAGTACAATGGAACCATCCTATGCTCTATAAAGTTTTCTGGGTTTAACAACTCAATAATTCTGGTATATATTAATTCAGTGCATAAGTAGCGAAACTCCTGTTTATTGAAAACCAAAATTGTAATAAAAGATTTATTAGATATATTTTAGTACCTTGGTAAGAAGCGAAGTTGAGTATAGTATTGTTTCAAATCGCCTAGCAAAAGCTTCATTAACCAAAAGGAGTTGATCGAGAGAAAGCAAAGACGACCTCCAATGATGGGCTCGGACTTTGTTAGTATAGAAAATGTTCCAAACCATTAGAGTACTTGTCGACTTTCATTGATAACTCAAAAGCTTTCATGATAATCTCTTCTCCCATCTCTATTCTTCCTCCCACCATTTCTTTTCTATTTCGATCTCTGTTTATGTTCCCTTTCCAATGACGTTTTTCTTCAGATTGTCTTAAGAAATTTATTAGTGAAGATATAACAGAAACAAACTATTCCACGACTGCCATTTGCTTGGGCAGGCAGATATTGGTAACATGGTCAGAATCTTTGGGAACGAATGTTGGACTCCTTTTGCAGTAGATAAGTGTTTATTTTGGTAAGAGTGTTGGACTCTTTTTGCATAAGAACAAACTGTTTACTTGCACTAGGAAAAAACTGTGAATTAGTGACGACAGTTTTGATGGAATTAAATATACATAAACCCTAGAATGATGCGGAATATTTATTCTAGGACAATCATGCTTTAAGTTATCAAAGATTATGGAACGATAGACAAACCTGAATCCAGAGCAATATTCGAAGAATGCTTGATGAAGACTTGATGAACGATTATTGCCTTCCAATTGATCCTTAGGGTTCTTGAAATTCAATTGATAATGGGGATCAAAAGAATAAAACCTAGGTAGGTCAATTGGGGACCATAACCCTATATTTATAAATGTACCAAGCGCAGAATGTTACCTATTATAGATTAAACAACTAGGCCTCTGGTATCTACACATATTAATTATAGATCCCATACTTATAAAAGATGACTTGGGCCCCCTTCAACTTTAGTAGATCACTTTATTAGGCCCAAATACTTTAATATTTAATGTGACATATACAATTAATTATAATGCACATACGTCTATGTGCCCAAAGACTTTATTTATTATACTAGTATATGTAAAGTCCATAAAATATTCCAACAATCTCCCACTTGGACTTACACATGTACATAGTATAATACCTTAGTTTAATTGCATATCACATTATAAACCTTAACAGCAATGCTTTACCAAATTGTGTCATCTTAAACCAATCCGGTCCATTAGTCAAATCAACATAAGGATCAAAGAGGTTTTCGTCACTATTAGCGCAACTAGACCCATCAGTGGTCACATATATTAACTCAACTAAATGACATGGATCAAGTATGGATGTGTAGCATGGAATAACATGTAATGTGATCTTCATGGAATAACATGTAATGTGATCTTCACATGTCTATTCTCAACTGATCCAACCTTATTTTGAGATCAACCAAATATTCAGAGTGCAAAATAACTTTATTAACCAAAACTGAAAAACCGAATATACTTATAACAATAAATGTAAAGAGCAAAATACAAAACTCCCACTCAATCTAAGCATACTCTAGTGATACAACACCCATACAAGCAGTGTGCTCGTGAAAAATCTTCGGTGTTACACCCTTAGTAAGCGGATCCGCGACCATGGAGTTAGTCCCAATATGCTCAATACAAATCTGTCCACTCTGAACTGTTCCTTAACAAGATACTTAATGTCTATGTGCTTAGACTTAGACGAGCTCTTGTTGTTATTGGAATACATAACTCGCCGACTTATTATCACAAAATAACT
Source organism: Adenophora triphylla var. japonica (assembly GCA_022495995.1). Lineage (NCBI taxonomy): Eukaryota > Viridiplantae > Streptophyta > Magnoliopsida > Asterales > Campanulaceae > Adenophora > Adenophora triphylla. The sequence continues at coordinate 65,496 of JAFEMH010006338.1, read as the reverse complement.
TTAATGGCCTTTCAACGCCACTCTAATATGCGCTACCCGGTGATAAAATTTCGCAACCAAATTGCGTGATTTGATGCCTCATAACACGCCACAAACTCTGCACTCCATCGTAGAAGTAGCAACAAGTGTACGCAACACTCTTCCAAGAGCTTCCTCCACAAAGTAGATAAACGTAGCCCGAAGTAGACTTACGACTATCTTGGCATCCAAAGAAAGTCTAATCCGGAATACCCAATGATCTCAAGTCTATCCGACTTTCGTAAGTGAGCATATAATCTTTGTTCTCTGTAAATAACGCATGACCCTCTTGGTTTGCTATCCGATGATCCTTTCCGGGATTGCTAAGGTATCCGCCTAAAACACCAACTATGAATGCTAGGTCTGGGCGAGTGCAAACCTGAGCATACATCAAGCTCCCTATAGTCGAAGCATAAGGGATGCTATTCATTTCCTTAGATTCAATCTCATTCTTGGGGCACGAGCAAGATTGAATTTGTCACCTTTAGCCACTGGGGTGTCACCCATTTTACAATCCTGCATGCCAAATCTCTTAAGTACCTTATCAATGTAACTCTTTCGTGACAATCCAAGAATACCTCGAGAACGATCTCTGTGTATTTGAATTCCTAATACAAAAGATGCATCTCCCAGATCTTTCATCTCAAATTTCTTTGAGAGAAATCTCTTAGTTTCATGCAGTAAGTCCGTATCATTTGTGGCTAGTAGGATGTCATCCACATATAAAACCGAGAAAAATATATTTACTCCCATTTGAACTTGTGGTAGACACAATCATCAACTGTATTTGTCGTGAAACCAAATGACAATACAACTTGATGAAATTTGTAAATACCATTGACGGGATGCTTGTTTGAGTCCGTAGATGGATTTCTTGAGTTTGCATACCATATCCTTTGAATCTTTTGAAACCAAGGTTTCGGTTGCACCATATAAATTGTTTCTTCAATGTCTCCATTAAGAAACGCCTAGTCTTAACATCCATTTGATGTAACTCTAGGTCATAATGTGCCACTAATGCCATAATGATTCTAAAAGAGTCTTTCGAAGAAACCGGAGAGAAAGTCTCTTTATAATCTATTCCTTCTTTACGAGTAAATCCCTTAGCGACAAGGCGTGCCTTATGTCTTTCCGCATTGCCTGTGAATCCCTTTTGGTTTTAAATATCCATTTGCAACCAATAGGTTTCACTCCTTACGGCAATGGGACAAGATCCCATACATCATTGTCTTTCATTGATTTAATCTCATCATCCATAGCGACTATCCACTTTTGAGAGTTAGAACTACCAATGGCCTCATGAAAGTTGATTGGATCATCTTCCAATTGACCAATGTCTACCTCTTGTTCATTTAGAAATACCAAGTAATCATCCGAAATGGCACTTCGTCTCTCTCTAGTGGATCTTCTTAAAGGCACTTGTTCTTGAGGTTGTTGAGCTTGTTCCTCATGGACAACTAGAGGGATATTGACAATGTCTTCTTGATCCAAATTTTGTTCTTGAACCACATCAGGATTGAGATCCAAATCATGGTCAAGGACAATTGTAGGAAGAGGAATGGTAACCGGAACCTCTTCAAAGACAAATCATCTCTAACTTGTCCCCCACAAGCTCAACATCCTCAAAGAATTGAGCATTTCTCTTGTCAAAAAAGTTTCTAGATTTGGGATCGTAAAACTTAATGCCCCTTGACCTTTCAGAGTAACCAACAAAGTAACTACTAACAGTCCTTGAGTCCAACTTCTTTTCACTAGGCCTGTAAGGCCTAGCCTCAGCCGGACATCCCCAAATGTGTAAATGCCTTAATATAGGTTTCTTGCCTGTCCATAGTTCATAAGGGGTTTTGTTAGCAGCCTTTGTGGGTACCCTGTTAAGGAGATAAGCTATGAGTCTTTAATGCCTCTCCCGAGTGAGTACGGTAAAGTAGTATGACTAACCATACTTCTCACCATTTCTGTAAAGTTCGATTTCGTCTTTCGGCAACACCATTCATGCTAGGTTTGCCTGGCATGGTGTGCGAGGGACGATACCGCACTCCTCTAGGTATTTAGCAAAAGGCCCGGGGCGTTGTTCACACGATCCGTCATTTTACGCCATAGTATTCACCACCACGGTCATATTTGACTTTCTTTATTGTTTTGCCATGTTGATTTTCAACCTCGGCCTTAAACTTTTTGAACATATCCAATGCCTATTACTTTTCATGGATCAAATATAGGTAACCATAATGAGAATAATCGTCTATGAATGTAATGAAATATTCTTGACCATTCCACGAGGGTGTAGGAAATGGTCCACATATATCCGTATGAATTAATTCCAAAACATTCATAGCTCTCTCAGCTTTTAATTTGCTTTTGTCTGTTTGTTTTCCCTTAATACACTCAACACATATTTCATAATCTGATTTGTCAAGTGTTTCAATAATTCCGTCTGACACAAGCCTTTGCATTCTCTGTTTTGATATATGCCCTAATCGCTTGTGCCATAATGACATGGAATTATTGTTAGTAAATTTGCGTTTAGTACCACGTGTTTCCACATGCAGGTTTTCATGATATGAAGCAACAGTATCCAACATATAAAGATTATCATAAACCGAAAAAGTACTAGATCCAATAAACTTAGAATTATACGAGAAGCGACATTCTCCATTTGCAAATGAACAAGTAAATCCTTCTTTGTCCAAAACTGAAATGGAAACCAAATTCCGTCTAAAAGATGGTACCACATGTGTCACGTACAAATCTAAATAAAATCCAGACTTTAATAATAATCTAAAAGTTTCGATTGCTTCAACTTCAATAGAATTGCCGTTCCCCACATAGATGAATCTTTCAGCATCACTTGGCTTTCGGCAGTTCAGGCAACCTGCGCATAGACACACTTGATGTGAGTAGAAGAACCGAGAATCTAACCACCAAGTGTGTCTAGGCATTGAAACCAAATTAACCTCGGAACAAACAAAAGCAAGAGATATACCTTTCTTTACACGCCATGCGTTATATTTAGGAGCAATCTCTCTTCATATGATCCATTTCCTTACGAGAAAAAGCAACACGGATCCTTATCTTGTCCCTTGGACGTTGACGTTGCTAAATCCTTAGCTTGTCCCTTCGATACTTTATGTTGCTTTTTCTTTGGCTCATTGACCGCAGGTTTCTTTAGCCTTCCTTTTCTTGTTATAGCAGAAGAGGAAGCCGCAAAGTGAGCACTCTCGGTCTTTTCGGACTTTAACCTTGATTCCTCTTGCACACACAATGAAATGAACTCATTAAGAGTCCACTTTTCCTTCGGCAATTGAATGTTACTTCAAATTGCCCAAGCGTGGTGGAAGAGAGATCATAACCATATGAACAAGCATGTCATCAGACAGTTCGAACTTGAGAGCCTTAAGTTTAGATGCCAAATTGGCCATCTCCATAATGTACTCACGCACGTTCCATTTACCTTTATACCTCATGGCAACAAGATTACGCAAAAGCGTGCTTGTTTTACGCCCTTTCATTCTTAGCAAAACGCTTTTCAAGCTGCTGTAAGGAACGTCATTGCAACTTTCTCATCATCTATATCGCCTCTAAATGATTCTGGGATGCTTTTCTTCATGATCATAAGACACATGCGATTTGAGCGTTCCCACTTTTCCATATCCTTCTTAGCTTGAGATGTACTCGTGCTAGTCAGGTCAGCGGGTTTTGGCTCCCTGAGTGCAAGGTCTAGATCCATAACTCCCAGAACAATCAGCACATTTTCTTTCCAGCTCTTAAAATTCATCCCATTCAGCATAGGAATCGAGTTGATGTTAGCAGATACATTAGAAGCTAATGAATTAACTGAATAGAGAACAAAAATAAAACAAATAAGCTCACATATAACTTTAAGCAGATAAATGTTTGAAATTAAAATTATCCCATTACAAGAAAATCGACGCAACATTAATTTTAGTCTTTGGATAGAAAATTAACTTGCAAGTGATTTTCTTGATGTAGAAATCAAATATTAACAGTAAAATCCTGTCAAATACCAAGCCTTTCTTTGGACCGACTCAATATTCACATGGACACTTAATAACTGTTACATATTTATCTCCACAAACGAATTTGAATTTCTGCCAGATAATAGCCTTCCTTTGGGCCGACCATTACCCGCATGAAAAACAAACACGCTAAAACTTTAAATAATCATGTATTTTAAATTAAAAAATTTCATAGGAGAGGTTACTTTGGTAACATGCTACGAAAATTTAATAACATAAAATACAAGATGTGTTCGAATAAACGAACCCAAAGTAATTTCAAACATGGGCATAAATTAAACATTATTATTGAAATTTAAAATTATTAAGTCCATAATAATAATTTCAATAATAATATTTACTTAATCCAAATAACACATAATTGATACAAACAAAACAAAACACAATAATCCCTTCCCTCGGCCTGGCAGAAAAAAAACTTGAAGCAGGAATCAAAACTAATCTTCAGGGTTTAACATGAATATCAACTCGAATTAGCTTCACCAAAAATTAGGGCACATGATAATTATTCAAAATCTTTGCTAAATAGGAATCCCTAGATTTGTCTAAGCATTATAGAATTGTGGGAGGAATTGCAATCAATAGATTCTTTCAAGTGAGATTGAGCAGAAGGATCAACAAGCGCATCAATTGACAAACCAGTAGACAGCGACACCGACTCATGCCGTACCGATAATTCAGAACATGAAGACGGGAATTTTTGGGGAGTTTGGAAGCCGGAGTAAAATTAAAATTGAAAGGAATTTTTAATTAAAATTAAACAGCATAATCAATTCGATCCAAATAATCCCAACAACAAAGCAAGATTACGGCTCTGATACCACTTGATGGAATTAATTATACATAAACCCTAGAATGATGCGGAATATTTATTCTAGGACAATCATGCTTTAAGTTATCAAAGATTATGGAACGATAGACAAACCTGAATCCATAGCAATATTCGAAGAATGCTTGATGAAGACTTGATGAACGATTATTGCCTTCCAATTGATCCTTAGGGTTCTTGAAATTCAATTGATAATGGGGATCAAAAGAATAAAACCTAGGTAGGTCAATTGGGGACCATAACCCTATATTTATAATGACCTAGTATGTTAGTCAGCCCATTATAGATTAACAACTAGGCCCCTTAAGTATCTACACATATTAATTATAGATCCCATACTTATAAAAGTTGACTTGGGCCCCCTTCAACTTTAGTAGATCACTTTATTAGGCCCAAATACTTTAATATTTAATGTGACATATACAATTAATTATAATGCACATACGTCTATGTGCCCAAAGACTTTATTTATTATACTAGTATATGTAAAGTCCATAAAATATTCCAACAAGTTTACCATGGAAACTTTTTTCCTTGGTAATTCCCAATTAATTTACCTAGGAATTTTATTTCCTAGGAAAATGCCAAGGAATTTTTTTTCCATGGTGAATTCCGAGGAATTTAGGAAGGAGAAATTTTTCTAGGAAAATTTGCAAGGAATTTACCAAGAAAATATTTTTCATTGTAATATCTGATGAAAATACCAAGGAATACGTTCTCCATGGTGAATTCCATGGAATTTACCAAGGAAAATATTTTCTAGGAAAATTTCCTTTTTAAATTTCTTGAGAAGAATCACCCAAAATTTCAATTTGGTGCTAAACTTCCTTCCAAAATCACCAAGGAATATATTCCTAGGCAATCACTCAAAATATTTTTAAAATTTTGTGGGAAGATTCCTGCCATAATTACCAAGGGAATTACAAAGGAAACGGAAGAAATATTTCCTTGGTAAATTTCAACGGAATAGATGTCAAAAAAATAATTCTTTATATTTACACACACATAATATATTATAATTGTTTCTCAATAGACATTTGATTTTTTAAATTTTTTTTTGGATAAATAAAACTATTTGAGATGTTAGTTAGTAGTGAATTTTTTTACAAAAAATTATATAAAAAAAGTTTAGAATTTTTAAAGTAATGAAAGTATATAATAGAAAAAAAGAGGGACGGACTATAGCATTTACTTTTTTTAATTTTTTTTAATTTTTTTTTGGATAACTATTTGAGATTTTAGTTTGTAGTGAAACTTTTTACAAAAGATTATATAAAAAAAGTTGTGAATTTTTTAAAGAAATGAAAGTATATAATAGAAAAAAGAGGGACGGACAATAGCATTTACTTTTTTAATTTTTTTATTGATAAAGAAAACTATTTGAGATGTTATTTACTAGTAAATTTTTTTACAAAAAGTTCTATAAAAAAGTTAAGAATTTTTAAAGAAATGAAAGTATATAATAGAAAAAAGAGAGACGAACAATAGCATTACTTTTTTTTTTTTTAATTTTTTTTTGGATAAATAAAGCTATTTGAGATGTTAGTTATCAGTGAAATTTTTTTACAAAAAGTTGTATAAAAAAGTTAAGAATTTTTAAATAAATTAAATTATATAATAGAAAAAGAGAGAGAGACGGACAATAGCATTTACTTTTTTAATCTTTTTTAATTTTTTTTTGGATAAATAAAACTATTTGAGATGTTAGTTAGTAGTGAAATTTTTTACAAAATGTTAAATAAAAAAAGTTAAGAATTTTTAAAGAAATGAAAGTATATACTAGAAAAAAGAGGAACGGACAATAGCATTTACTTTTTTAATTTTTTTGGATAATAAAACTATTTGAGATATTAGTTAGCAGAGAAATTTTTTACAAAAAGTTATATAAATAAAACTATACCTTATACCCTATACCATATACACTATACCTTAAACCCTAAATCATATACCTATACCCTAAACCCTAAATCCCTACGGAGTATATCTTAAACCCTAAATCATATACCTATACCTTAGACCTATACCCTAAACCCTAAATCCCTATATCCTGAACCCTAAATCATATACATATACCCTAAACCCTAAATCCGTATATCTTAAACCCTAAATCATATACCTATACCTTATACCTTATACCCTATACCCTAAATCGTATAATACCTTATACCATATACCTTAAATTGTATGCCTATAAGGTATAATGTTTAGGGTATAAGATATAATATACAAGTATATGATTTAGGGTTTAGTGTATAGGGTATAAGGTATAAGGTTTAGGGTATAGGGTTTAGGATTTAGGGTATAAGGGATAAGGTAGAGGCATATGACTTAGGGTATAGGGTATAGGGTATAAGGTATAAGATATAGGTATACGACTTAGGGTATAGGGTATAAGGTATAAGGTTTAGGGTATAGGGTTTATGGTATATGTATATGATTTAGGGTTTAGGGTTTAGGGTATATGTATATGATTCAGGGTTTAGGGTATAGGGAATAAGGTATTATACGATTTAGGATATAGAGTATAAGGTATAAGGTATAAGGTATAAGGTATAGGTATATGATTTAGGGTTTAGGGTATATGTATATGATTTAGGGTTTAGGATATAGGGATTTAGGTTTTAGGGTATAGGTATATGATTTAGAGTTTAGGGTATAGGGTATAAGGTATAAGGTTTAGGGTATATAGTTTAGGGTTTAGGGTATAAGGGATAAGGTATAGGTATAGGTATAGGTATAAACCCTCCGTCCCATTTCATACTTCACCCTTTTGATCACGCACGCAATTTAAGGAAAAAGGTAAGTGGAGAAAGTGTTGTGAGTATAAAAGTAAAATAAGAGAGAGAATGAGTGGAGGGAAAAGTAAATTTGAAAAGTGTTGTGAGTATAAAAGTGAAATAGGAGAGAGAATTAGTGGGTGGAATAGTAAAGATTCTTTGTCATTTAAGGAAAGGTGGAGCTTTTAACGGGACACTCATTTTGGCAAAAGGTGAAGCTTCAAATGGGACGGAGGGAGTATGATTTAGGGTATAGGGTATAAGGTATATGTTTTAGGATATAAGGGATAAGCTATAGGTATATGATTTAGGTTTTAGGGTATAGGGCATAAGGTATAAGTCTAAAATATTATTTTATAATCAATAAAAAATAAAAAATAAAATAAAAATAAATACTCCCTCCGTCCCAGAACAAGTGACACAGTTACTGTTTCGCACGGAAATTAAGAAAAAAGTGAAAAGGTTGATGTGTTGTGAGAGTAGATAGTTGAGTAGGAGAGAGAATGAGTGGAGAGAATAGTAAATTTGAAAAGTGTTGTGAGTATGACAAGTGGGTCCCATGAATAAAGAAGTATTAAAAAGTTTCCATTTTAGGAAGTGTGACTTATCAGTGGGACGCCCAAAATGGCAAAGTGTGTCACTTGTTGTGGGACAGAGGGAGTATAGGCTAGTTCGTCCCTCTTTTGACTTTTCTTCTATATATTTTCATTTGTTTAGTTTTATTCTATTTTTTATATACATTTTTGTAAAAATAATCACTAATTAAAAAAGTCTAAAATATTATTTTATAGTCAATAAAAAATAAAAATAAATATAGGGTAGTCCGTCACTCTTTTGACTTTTCTTCTATATACTTTCATTTGTTTAGTTTTTTTCTATATTTTTTTATATACCTTTTTGTAAAAAAAATCACTAATTAACAAAGTCTAAAATATTATTATAGTCGATAAAAATAAAAAATAAATATAGGGTAGTCCATCACTCTTTTGATTTTTCTTCTATATACTTCCATTTATTTAGTTTTTTCTATCTTTTTTTTATTTACCTTTTTTTTTAAAAAAAAAAAATCACTAATTAACAAAGTCTAAAATATTATTTTATAGTCGATAAAAATAAAAAATAAAATAAAAAATAAATATAGGGTAGTACTCCGTCCCTCTTTTGACTAGTTCTCTCTCTCTCTCTCTCTCTCTCTCTCTCTCTCTCTCACTCTCTTTCCGGCCACCCTACCAGATCTGGTCACCCCAACCAGATCCGACGACCACACCCCCACCCTCCTCTCTCTCTCTCTCATCTCTCTTTTCTCAAGGCCGCCTCACGGCCTCTTCCCTCATCCCACCATCACCCTCGGTAGATCTCAAGTGGCCGCCAAACTTCCCACACCTTCATTAATTCCGGCGAGCAAACCCTTTGATTCCGTTGTGAACCGTCCAATCAAGAAGCCAAAGCGTCTTTCAAGTTACTCAACCGACATGGAGAATTCTGAATTTCCTGCTTCTGATGTGTGTATGTGTGTGCGAGCAAACCCCTTTTTCCAGATATGTGTGTGTACTAATGTGTGTAAGTATGTGTGTGTTTTCTGGTAGTGGTTGACGGTGGGGGAAGGTGGTGGAAGGTGGTTGACGGTGGATGACGGTGCATAACGATGGTTGAAGGTGGTGGTGGTAGTGGTGGTATTTTAAAAATAATCCATTAATAATTCTAAATACATATTTCTTTAATTATGTTTAATATTTTTTTTAATTACTAATTTAAATGATTTTTGAATAAATATTTATTTACTTATACAAATATATTTAATATATTAATCATATATAATTTTTTAATATAAAATGCCAATTTTGCAAGGAAAAATAAAATATCACCAAGAATATTTAGCAAGGAAATTAAAATATACTTAATAATATTTTATTTATACCAAGGAAATTATTCGTCAGTAATTTCGTAGGCAAAATTTTTCTAAGGAAAACCATGTTTTTTTTTTAATAATAAATCAGTAATTATCAAGGACAAATTCCTTGGCACTTTCCTTGGTAAATTACAAAGAACATATTCCTTGATAATTTCTTTGGTAAATTGCCAAGGAATTCCATTCCTCGGCGAAATTATCGACGCCTCGTTTGCCAAGGAATTTTTCTATGTTTGCCAAGGAATTTTTTTCCTCACTAAAGTATGTTTACCAAGGAATTTATATCGATTGCCAAGAAAATTTGTCCATGGCAATGACGATTTTTTTCGTAGTGTTGGAAACTACCAGGGAAAATGCTTTATCAAATATACTATGGCGTTGTGAAGAAAAAGCTGACGAGTTGCTGGAGTCTGGGAGCATCCGCTCCCAAGGAGGGGGAGTGTCCGCTCCCAATTGACGAAATCAACTATTAAGTTTCTAGAAAATCCTAAATTAAATTCCTACATGGTATCAGAGCGTCATCATACACGAGTCTAAATTCATGGGCGGAAACGATGTTGTCAACAATAATCCTCCTAAAATCGAATATAATTCTCCATTTTACCTTGGTCCTCAAGATAGGCCAGGCGATTTTATTACTCCTACTCATTTGAATGGTGAAAATTACGATGATTGGACCAGCGATATGCAAACAGCTCTTGAAGCTTGCCGAAAATTTGGTTTTCTAGATGGTATACTTTCTGAACTTATTTCTCCTTGCACCATCTATGATTGAAATACTATTCATGCCATGTTGATTTCTTGGATCATGAATACTATCAACTCTGATGTTAAAAGCACTCTCTTCAAATTTAGAGATGCTAAACGTTTATGGGACTCTCTTAAAAGTCAATATGCTGTGGTTGATGGTCCACGTATTCAACAATTGAAGGCATCGATCGCTCGTTGTGAGTAAACTAAGGGCATATCGGTGGCCACATACTTTGGCAAATTAAATGGCATATGGGAAGAACTCCATAATCATGAACCTTTAATCAATTGTACTTGTTGTAACAACTGCACGGCTGCTCAACAACATGTGGATCGCAGAGAAACATGCAAGCTTCATCAATTTCTTATGGGTGTAAATTCCGAGTATCATGCTAATACTCGCACCAATATTTTATCTATGGATCCTCTTCCTGGCCTTGAACGAGCATATAAATTGGTAGCTCAAGATGAACGGGTTCATCTTGCTAAGACTATTCTTGATGATGTGGTTAGTTTTGCTCTTCGTGCCGGAGGAGCTCGTAGTCGTGACAATCCTGATCGATCTCATTTCATATGTTCTCATTGTAAGAAGACTGGTCATGACAATACCTCATGTTTCGAATTGCATAGATATCCGGATTGATGGCTTGAACAACGCAACAAATCTAATTCGCGTGGCAGTGGTCGTAGCGGCGGCCGAGGCAGGGGTTCTTCTCGCAGTAGCACTGCAGATACAACAGCACCTGATCGCGGTCCTGTTACTATTGGTGCAGCAATCGTGAGATCCTTTTATGTTGCTTCTCCCTCATCATTTACAGCTGAGCAATGGAAGGCTTTGGCAAGCCTCGTCGGTAATTCTCAAATTCCGAATGATAACTGAAATTACCCGGATTCGCGCGAGCGAAGGCGGTTGTCTTTCGCGGAGGGTTGGTGTCTGAGACCTCGCTTCATGGGAAGGAAAATGAGGAGTCGCCACGCGGTTTTGTATTTTGAGCCCAAAACGTTGAGAAACGGTTTTAGTGAAAATGGTGTCGTTTTTATTGGTAGCAAAAACTTAGGAAAAGGCTTTGAAAACAGGGGATCATTTTTATTGGTAGCAAAAACGAGTAAAAAGCTATTTGGTACCAGAGATTGTTAGGTTCGGAGGTCACGTTACGTTTCGGGAAGAGTATTACGAGATCACCCGAAACGCCTCGTATGACGAGTCTTTCTACCTTTCTCGAAAACGTGTGCATGTGTGTGTGTGTTTTGAAATGGGGGCTTGAATGACAAGCTTAATCTTGGTTTGAATGTCAAACGTTGATTAGGTGACTTATTTGAAAAGGCGAGCGTTTGAATGACAAACGTCGTTTTTGAGCTTTTTGAAAGAGAGTTCGAAGGACGAACTCCGGTTTTGAACCGGGCGAGTCATTGTTAACGATTTTTACGGGAAAAAGCGTATTAAATGTTTTTTAATGTCAAATGGCGGCTTTTAGTTTGAAGATGAGCGTTTGGATGCCAAACGTCATTTCACGCGTTTTGAAAGAGAGTTCGAAGGACGAACTCCGGTTTTGAACCGGGCATTACATTGTTAACGATTTTACGGGAAAAACGTATTAAATGATATGCGATCAACGAATCGGGTTGCGACTCGGACTTTGAAAAGTAAATACTATCACGATCTAAACGGGTCGGACTTTGTAAATGACAGCATTTAAAGTGCGGTATCAACGGAATCAAACGATCCGGAATTGGAAAGTACGATCGACGAGCCAAAACGGCTCGGAGTTGTAAATGACGATCGACGAGCCAAACGACTCGGAATTGTAAAGTACGATCAACGAGCCAAACAGCTCGGAATTGTAAAGTTGCATGAAAGTAAAGGACGTTCGACGGATCAAACAATCCGGAATTGTAAATGACAGGAATTTAAATGACGATCGGCGGATCAAACGATCCGGAATTGGTAAATGACATAAAAGTAAACGGAACGGGGTCGGAACGCCATTTTAACCCGAGATTACTTCTCTTACGGGAAGAGAAGAGGATCAGGGACTAAAACGTATCGGACCCCGTTAGACGGTGACGTCTACATTTTGAGAGTGAGAGAGGGAGCTACCTATGGCTAGGGTCGGCTCCTTTGGCTCGGTGGGCGTATACGGGATACGGAAAGGTGTTTGAAAGGTGTTTTGGAAGTGTTTGGGCAGAGTTTCCCCTTTTATTTGGTGTTTAGAAACCTAGGAATTTGGGCAGCGTTTCGACTTGTGTCGGTTTAGCTTGAGGATCAGAATCTACCGACGAGTAGCACGAGGGCCCCCGAAGAGTAGAGAATTCCGCCGACGAGTAGCACGAGGGCCCCCGAAGAGCGGAAGAAAGACTAGCATTTTGTGCTAGGGGGAGGAGAGGAGGAAAATGTGGTGTTGAAATGTGAAGGAGGGGGGAGTATTTATAGGGAGAAAATCATGGAGGAGGGGGGAGGAACTTGGGGAGAAGTTTGCTTGCCTAGTGAGGAAGCAATGTTGCTTAGCCTGATGGTTTTCTGCCTTGCAGAAAGAGTCCGGCCGGACTATACCTGAGTTTGGGGGGTATTTTGGTCATTTGGCCAGCTTGACACGTTTTGGACACGTATTTAAGCTGCAGAAAGAGTCCGGCCGGACTGTTCCTGAAATTGGCTATTTTTCCTGATTTGAACAAGTTACCTGCGTAGATCTTGTTCTCGCGTTCGATTTGATATGTGGTGGGCCCAAAACGGAGTTCGTATGAGGGAGTTATGACCTCCGGAAGGTCGAGACGCTCGAAAACGGGAAATCTAATCCCGGAAGACCCCGAAAAGTACGTTTTTCGGGGAAAGCCATAATTTTACATGTAATAACATGTGTTGAGTACGCTTTGATGTCGGGATGTACGGGGCAGTCCCGGGATGTCTCGTTGACTCGAGAACGGGGAACTTAACGGGTTCCGGTTAACTTTTAACGGATTTTGACGATCCGGATTTGGGTACTTACAGTTAGCCCCTCGGCGACGTCACTTTCGAAGGAAGTGGGGTCGTCGAAAAATATAAGGATCCAAATCGGGGATGCCTTATGGAGAGACACAGGCGGTCAAATGGCTGGACCCTTAGCGAAAGGATTCCTACGTATCCCGAGCGGGAATCAAGCCGATCGTAGTTCACGGGTGCAAGGAGCCGCGCGTGGGGACCTTGACCCGAGCGAGACCGTTTGGAGGTGTACGAACACGGATGGAGACTATTGTGAGGCATCTGGACCTGGGATCCCTGAAACCTTCGAGGGCGTGTGGCGCCTCGGACCGGAGTTGCTGAAGCTTACGAGGGCGTGTGGCGCCTCAAGCCGTTTGCTGATGCGACGAGGGCGTGTGGCGCCTCAAATCGGGGTTGCTGAATCATACGAGGGTGTGTGGCGCCTCAGACCGAAGTTGCTAAATTATACGAGGGCGTGTGGCGCCTCAGACCAGAGTTGCTAAATCATACGAGGGCGTGTGGCGCCTCAGACCGAAGTTGCTGAATCATACGAGGGCGTGTGGCGCCTCAGACCGGAGTTGGCGAGGTTACGTTTATCCTGAGATTAAGGCGTTCGCTCCTTGGGTGCTGGACTTATGATGACTGCCAGGTTTATCTGCCGGGGATAGGGTGGCAATGATGGGAATGGTTGTGTTAAACTGGCGTTATTAACAACACGGAAGAAGTGACGTTCCAACGATGGGGTTAGGAACGGGATGTGGTCTCGGAAAGACCGACACATTGCCGGGGAAAAGCGCCTAAGAGTCTTGACGGGATCGATTAAGGAACTGAGAGGGTTGATTGACATTTCTTCTTTAGAATCCTGCTGGGGATGAGCGTTCGGGCTTACCTTGATGGCCGAAGAGGGATTGTTGTGCGGGCTTACCTTGATGGCCGCTAAAGTGGGACTCTCGGGCTTACGACTGGCGGCTGGGGAAGTGAACGTTGGTGAAAACCAATGGGAATTTTGACGTCGGGAGACGGATTTGTGATTTGATGTCCGAAGAAGTACGAGCGTTTGAATGTCAAACGTCGGTTTGGGGTGGAAATGAGCGTTTGAATGTCAAACGTCAACTTGGGATGTAAATGAGCGTTTGAATGTCAAACGTCGACTTGATATGGAAGTGAGCATTTGAATGCCAAACGTTGACTGGGGATTGAGAATTTAACGTCTGGAGACGAGCGTTAGTGAGGACTAACTGAGAATTTAACGTCTGCAGATGAGCGTTAGTGAAAACTAACTGGGACTTGAATTCCTAGGAGAGGGGAAGTCGGTTGACGTGTCCACTACCAAGAGTAGGGGAGATGACGAGATGTGAAATCTCGGGAGAGGATCTCACGATGGAGAATAATAGGAATGGGTCTCACGAGGAGATGGCGAGATGCGAAATCTCGGGAAGGAATCTCACGGGGAGATAGCGAGATGTAGGATCTCGAAAAGGAATCTCACGAGGAGATGGCAAGATGCGGAATCTCGGAAAGAATCTCACGGGGAGATAGCGAGATGCAGAATCTCACGGAACGAGATGCGGAATCTCGGAAAGGAATGGGGAGATGGCGAGATGCGGGAAATCTCGGGAAGGAATCTCACGGGGAGATAGCGAGATGCGCGGAATCTCGGGAAAGGAATCTCACGGGGAGATGGCGAGATGCGGAATCTCTGGAAAGGAATCTCACGGGGAGATAGCGAGATGCGTAATCTCGGAAAGAAATCTCACGGGGAGATGGCGAGATGCAGAATCTCGGAAAGAAATTCCCACGGGGAGATGGCGGAATCTCGGAAAGGAATCTCACGTAGAGGAGACGGCGAGATGCGGAATCTCGGGGAAAGGAATCTCACTTGGGAGACGGCGAGATACGGAATCTCGGAAAGATGTGAATCTCACGGAGATGAGCGAGATGCAATCTCGGAAAGGAATCTCACGGGAGATGGCGAGATGCGAGAATCTCGGAAAGGAATCTCACGGGGAGATGGCGAGATGCGGAATCTCGGGAAAGGAATCTCACGGGAGATGGCGAGATTCGGAATCTCGGAAAGGAATCTCACGGGGAGATGGCGAGATGCGGAATCTCGGAAAGGAATCTCACGAGGAGATGGCGAGATGCGGAATCTCGGAAAGGAATCTCACGGGGAGATGGCGAGATGCAGAATCTCGGAAAGGAATCTCACGGGGAGATGGCGAGATGCGGAATCTCGGAAAGAAATCTCACGGGGAGATGGCGAGATGCGGAATTCGGAAAGGAATCTCACGAGGAGGATTATGGCGAGATGCAGTAATCCCTGGGAAAAGGAATCTCATCAGGGAGATGGCGAGATGCGGAATCTCGGAAAAGGAATCTCACGGGGAGATGGCGAGATGCGGAATCTCGGGAAAGGAATCTCACGGGGAGATAGCGAGATGCAGAATCTCTCGGAAAGGAAATCTCACGGGGAGATGGAGAGATCACTCCTGAAAGGAATCTCACGGGAGATGCGGAATCTCGGAAAGGAATCTCACGGGAGATGGCGAGATGCGGAATCTTGGAAAGGAATCTGGAAAGGAATCTCTATGGGGAGATGGCGAGATGCGGATCTCGGAAAGGAATCTCACGAGGAGATGGCGAGATGCGGAATCTCGGAAGGAATCTCACGGGAGACGGCGAGATGCGAAGCGAGATACACCAGCGAAGGAATCTCACGGGAGATGGCGAGATGCGGGTAGAATCTTGGAAGGAATCTCACGGGGAGATGGCGAGATGCGGAATCTCGGAAAGGAATCTCACGGGGAGATAGCGAGATGCGGACTCTCGGAAAGGAATCTCACGGGGAGATGGCGAGATGCGGAATCTCAGGAAGGAATCTCACGGGGAGATAGCGAGATGTAGAATCTCGAAAAGGAATCTCACGGGGAGATGGCGAGATGCGGAATCTCGGGAAGGAATCTCACGGGGAGATAGCGAGAAAGGATCTCACGAAGAGATAATTGGAGAGGATCTCACGAAGAGATGGGTAATCTCACAAAAAGATGGGTAATCTCTCTAAGAGATGGGTAATCTTTCTCATCTTCATCAGCTCCTCTGTCAGTTCCCTCAATTCTGTTGTCAGTTCCTTTGATGGGTGAGGTCGAAACTGTAAGGTCGGAGGTTGGGTATGCCTTAGGAGGTTCTCCCTTTGCGGCCGTCGCTTGCCGGCGAGCCTCTTGTTTTTCCCGATGTCGGCCGGTGTTGGCATATAACCGAGCCTACGGACTCGTAGTGTGGTCCTTGACTTTGATGACTTGGTGTTAGCCTTGTAACCTTTTGCCAAGCCCCAGTCCTGGGATGAAGTTCATGAGTTTCATCATCTTCATGGCGGGAGGGATTTTGTCCTAGAATAGTGGAAGGTCCACGCTGCATATTTGGATTTTGGAAGTCTCCAAGGTGAATCCAGTTAATGCCATATCATCGTCATGCTTGATCTCCAACACTGGAATGTCGTTGGTATAGGTCCCCTCGGTGGTGACGCTGTCGCCGTAGACTGTGGTTAGCTCGTTGCCTTGCATGAACTTGAGGCATTGGTGAAGGGTGGATACCACACCATTCATTTGATGCAGCCAGGGTCGCCCCAGGATGGCTGTGAAAGTGATAGGAATGTCCAACACTTGAAATTCGGTGGGGACCACCCGCTTGCCGAACTAGATATTTAGAGTAGCAACCTCGAGAAATGTGCGGGAAGTAGAATCGTAGGCCTTGACAGTGTGGACTGAAAGCTTCAAATCTGTGGACTTGATGTCAAGCAGGTTCATCATCTCTGCGGGTAAGACATTCATTCTGGAACCTTCGTCTACCAACACACGGGGAAGGCGACGCTCGTCCAGCTGGACTGTGATGTAGAGCGGCTCATTGTGATCATCCCCAAATTTTGGCAGGTCCAAATCTGTGAGGGTGACGATGATGTTGTCGATCATCTGGATTACTTCTTCTGGAGTTGTGTCCATGGGGACCATGGTGCGGGCCAAACTTTCCTCTAGCTTGAGCTTGTGAGGGTATGAAGAGGTGAGCAGAGACTAAAGGGAAATGTTCGCCTTAGTCTGCTTGAGCTGAGTGAGGATCGGGTCCTCCAACATTTGAGAGGTAAAGGTTTTGGTGGTGCCTCCAGATTGCTTTGAGGTTTGATGAGTTGAACTTTGGTTTATCCTTCTGGGGATTATGCTTCTTGTTGGCAGTAAGGTTGCCGAGATTTGGAGACTTTCTTGTGTCCTGATGCCTGAACTGTGGTGTCAGCAGGATATTTTTTACTTTCCCACCCCTGTAGGTTCTAAAGCACATGTTGTTTGAAGGAAGGGAAGACTTGCTGGAGAAAACCGCCCTTCAATGCTACCGTTGCCCGAGGTGTCATGAGGATTCAGATTCTGATCCGTCGAGGCCGTATCCGAGAAGCCCCACTCGATTATAACCATAATGGCGAAGGATGCTTCGACAAGCCCCGCACCGAAACTCAAGGTAGACCCTTGGGATGAAAGAAAAACTCTCTTTGAATGGCAAACCCCCTCTGAAGAAATGACTTTGTGAAGCCCCAGTTTGAAGGAATCAGCCGGTCATACGTGGGGATTCTAGAGTGAATACGATGCGGCCCCAACTGAGTTGAACTCCATGTGTCCCGACGAGGCAACCGTCCTTGATTTTTTTTCGATTGGTCAACCAAAGAGTATAAGAGGAATGGCTTGTAATGTATACGCGCAAGGACGTATTTTTAGAGAATGGAACGAATCCGATTTTATGTGGATGCCTAGTTTAATGCAGGCACCAAAACTCGCTTTGGGTTTGACTCTTTTGGGAGAGTATGAGCGTAGAGAGGTTTGGAGCGGTGTATGGAAGCTCTTGCTGACAGAAAGACAATGTTTAGCTCTAATTTTCCTATTATCGTAGAAAAAGAAGACTTGTCGAGACATCTGAAAACATGTTTTATCCATAATAATCACAAGATTGCTTTAAACCCTTTGTTAATGTTCAGGTTGTTCAACCATTAATCCCGATATGAACAAATGTCTTGATTAACCGTGAGAAGAAAGTCAACTGATGTCGCGGATCAAAGTTGGCTGTGTGTGAAAGAAAGGTCTGTGTATGGGGAAGGTCATTGATGAGACCGGGTTTATGGGATTTGTATGTGTTTATGCTCTGGACCGTTTCTGTTTGCCTAGGTTCTCCTCAGTGTAAGGAGCTCAGGTCGCCGTAGTTCTGGCGGAACGATGCTTGGCTCTGGGAAAAAGGGTATGAACATTTGTGGTCCCTTTGGTGAAAAGGCTCGGATGGGATGTTTGGATGATGAGGTACGGGCCTCGAGGTGATTCTTTGACAAGTCGTTGTTGACGGCTTCTTCCGTGATTCCATTGCTTCTTGGTCAGTTTCTTTCACCGGGGGAGAAAGAATTCGAATGTAGCGTAAGGGCTTATGATGTATTTTTGCCTTTGCTTTGACCGCTCCATTGTTATCGACAACCTCCATTCTTCGAGCTTTAATTTTGTTTGCCCATCCTATATTGCTTGTGATTGGCCGGGTCGCGCTCACTTTTTTTTTAAGTTCTCGCTTTGAACTTTTCTCTTTTTTTCTTTTTTTCTTTTGAAGTTCTTGTTTGAACTTTTCTCTCTCTCTTTTTTTTTTTGAGGTTCTTGTTTGAACTTTTCTCTCTTTTTTTTTTTTTTTTGAAGTTCTTGAGGACGAGGCATGCTCCGCTTGAACTTTCTCGATGTGCACGAGGGCGAAGGCGAGCTCCGAGGTTGTTGTCGACATGGGGTCAATCTTCAGATGTTGAGTGACCTTTATTGTTCCTTGATATTGCCGCCGTCGTTGACTTGGTCAAGATGATGGTGGGGATGTCTTTGGGAAGTGTGTGGCTTGATGGAGGCCTTTGTGGGGTAAGGAAAGTGTATGGGGAGGGCACTAGCTTGACTTTCTCACACCGATTAATCGAACATTAGTTATTTCCAGAGATTATGTGTTGAGCAATGCAAGTGATCATTTAGGATATAACCATTTCATTAGTTGTAATGTAGTGTGCAAATAATGTCTCAAGTCTAGCAAGAAGATAAAAGACACTTATTTATAGAAACTTTAAGATTAACTACAATGTCCGAGGCGGACTTGATTGAACGAGGAAAGTACTAGAACCTACGAAGGTTGGCCAAAAGACAATTGACGGATCTCGAGGATAGGTAGCCCCTACTATAGCTGCCTCTCTTTTGTTGCTGAATTGCCATGGACGCTCAAGCTTTCCATCTTCTATTAGATCTTGAATTGCTCTCTCAAGATCAGGCAGCTTGTCGGTTATATGGACCGTGATACTCAGCTAAAGCACAATGCTTGGTTACATCCCGCTTAGCATCGGAGGATTTGGGCCGGTAATTTTCCAGCCATGGGTTCGAGGAGACCTTGGCTTCTTTACACTATCAAATACCTCGCTCAAAGGCATTCCAAAATTATCATAGTGTCGTCGTTGTCTCGGGGGACCACCGCTTCTTTGTAGTACTTCATTCCGAATGTAATGGACTGCTCCGCAACCTCCTCCTTTTGTCTCTGGGAAGATATTAGATTGGGCGCGGGCACCTCGTAGTGATGAGAAGAGGCCGGACTCCTGAGCCGGCTTTTTTTCTTTCAAGTCTTTCTCGAACTGGAACCCGCGTTGACCATGGCTCGGAGATCTCGGGAAGAAGTGGTGGCCGATGCAGCACCCGATGGACGGCTCCCAAGCAGCCAGACTCAAGATTCGTGACTGTCTCGTCCTTGGAAATAGGCTCCATGATTTCGTAAAGTTTCCACCTATCTTTGTAGAACTCCCCAACACTTTCGTCCGCCTTCTGTCGTTTCGGGTGGTGATTAAGTCTTCACGACTTGTTTCCCATTCCAGTTGGACCGGTACCGTTCAAGGAAGATGTTGGCCGATCCGATCCCAAGTATGACGATCTTCTGGGCCTGACCTCAGAACCACCGTAACGCCGAACTCTGAGAGCGTGGCTGGAAATGGTCGGCCATTTGCCGGAGGGTTGCTCCTTTGCTCTCATGCCGAGAACATAAGTGTCAACATGTGTCCGAGGCATTCGGCCCTCCGTCGAATCCGTCCATTTCGGGCATTCGAACTTGGGAATTGGGAGAGGTGCGACCATTCCCTGGACCTGTAGATCCGAAAGTGTTTCCTTCTTCAAATTGCCCATGCTGGCTTTCGTAGATCCTTCAATTGCTTCGACCATCCGTGCCAGGGTTGGGTCCAATGCGGACTTTTGAGGCTCGGCGCCACGGTGCTACCACATGAGCGGTAGTGATCAAGTGCTGAAGGCTTCGATATACGCGGATATAATGGGGGCCTTTTTCTCGAATCAGATCTGGGTTTGTCCCTGTGTTTTCAGGGATTCATGTATAGGCAATGGGATGAACCCGTGATGGTATCAAGGATATTGGCATCTCGGTTTGAGATGGTCCAGCCATGGTGCGCCGGTGGTACCGAGCGATGGGAGTAGCACCGGCTTCGGCTATATGTGATTGTGGTCAGCCGATATTGTGAGAGGTGGGCAACACGAAGCCTGGCCTGGCCGCTTCCTAGGTTCAAAGGCATCCTATAAGTTGGCGGGGGAGGAACTCGGGTGGAAGGTTTGAGGAGTTGATCGGGAGGGCTCATTCGCCCTCGATCGAACAAAAGTACCGTCCGGGGGTGGGATAGCGCTATACCTTGCCCATTCGTAAGTCGTACCACGAAAATTCAAATGATCTTCTTTTCTCGCTTTGTGAACCTCAAAGGCCCTAGATGGCTTCTTCCAAAGGTCATATCCGTCTACATCGGATGGGGCGGGTCCCGTCCCCGTCACGATTTCTCGGTGAGTCCGATGATGTCGGAAAGTCCGGGCCGAGGGAACCGAGGAAACCGAGGAACAAGCCGATGCCGCTGCAGAACCGTAAGTTCGGGTGAGGCGCCGACCCGGAATTCCTCGAACCACTGCTCACCGGCAGAAAGGCATAGCTTAGTTTTCGGAAAGGTATGGCTTAGTTTTCGGAAGGGGTATTTAAAGTTTTGACCCAAGGCTTTAAGGCTCGAAAATTGGACCGTGAAAGGTCGAGATTTAAAGCGAAGGTTCATTGACCATCGGAGAGGCCTGGGTTGCAATATTTGAGATCGGGACCGCGAAGGTCTCGATTGGAGATCGTAGATCGACCGCGAAGGTCTCGAGAACGGAGATCGGAGATCGGATCTGACAAGGTCGGGATCGACTTTTTGAGATCGGACCGAAGGGTCTCGATTGGAGATCGGAGATCGGACCGCGAAGGTCGGGATCGACTATTTGAGATCGGGACCGTGAAGGTCTCGAGCAGAGATCGAGATCGGACCGCGGGCCTGTCGGGATCGACTATTTGAGACGACCCAAAGGTCTCGACTGAGATCGAGACCCACCGCGAAGGCCTGGATTGAGATCGGAAGATCGGACCGCCGAAGGTCGGGATCGACTATTTGAGATCGGACCGCTGCTGTCTCGATTGGAGATCGAGATCGGACCGCGAAGGTCGGGATCGACTATTGAGATCGACCGTCGAAAGGTCTCGATTGAGATCGAGATCGGACCGCGAAGGTCGGGATCGACTTTTAGTCGATAAAGGTCATCGGACGAAGACGACCAAAGGTCTCGGGATTTTACCGCGAGATCGTCCGGGATCGGACCACGCGAAGGTCGGATCGACTTATTGAGATCGGACCGCCGAAGGTCTCGATTGAGATCGCAGATCGGACCGCGAAGGGTCGGATCAAGCATTTGAAATCGGAGATCGGAGCGAAGGCATTGAGATCGGGACCGCGAAGGTCCTGGGATCGACTATTTCGAGATCGGACCGCGAAGGTCTCGATTGAGATCTGGAGATCGGACCGCGAAGGTCGGGATTGGCTATTATGAGATCTGGACCGCGAAGGTCTCGATTGAGAATGGAGATCTGGGACCGCCGAAGGTCGGGATCGAGGATTGGACCGCGAAGGTCTCGAGATTTGAGATTTGAGATCTGGACTTACGAAGGTCGCGATTTGACTATTCGAGATCGGACCGCGAAGGTCGCGATTTGAGATCGGAGAATTTGGACCACTGAGAAGGCCTGTGGCCAGGGGTCGACTTTGATTTTCTGATTTGAGATTTGAAATCGGACCGCGAAGGTCGAGATTGGACCACGAGGGGTCGAGATGTGAGACATCGGACTACTCCAGAGGTCGCATCTGAGACATCGGACCGCAAGGTCGATAATGGAGAAGTTGGACCACTGGGAAAGGCTCGCGATTTGTACACTCCGACCGCGAAGGTCGAGATTTGAGATTTGAAATCGGACCGTGAGGGTCGATGATTGAGGGTCTGGACCGCGAAGGGGTCGAAATTTGATTTGAGATATCGGACCACGGAAGGTCGCGATTGAGAATTGGACCGCGAAGGTCGAGATAATGAGACATCTAGACTACCGAGGAAGGTCGCGACAGAGGATTGGGACCACGAGGAAAGGTCGAGATTAGTGAGACATCGCGACCACTGAAAGGTCGCGATTGAAAGTTGGACCACGAGGGGTCGAGATCTGAGATATCGGACTACGGAAGGTCGCGATTGGAAAGTTGGACCGCGAGGGGTCAAGATATGAGATATCTGACCACCGAAAGGTCGCGATTGAAAGTCGGGACCGCGAGTGGTCACTATTTTAAAGATTCCCGAGATGGGACCATGCAATTGTTGTTTAAGTTTACTCGAAAAACACATTTTTCTCGTAGTCCTAAATGGTTCCTGGAAAAGAGCGTGTCTTCTTTTCGCAACTAACCCTAGAGCTCTAATCAGCTGTGATCTCGTCACTACGCTTATAAGCCCCTCGCTTCCATTTTCAGATCATCTTCTCGGGACTGGACAATCCCGAGCGAGGTCCTATAAGGCAAGCGAGTTCCACCGACAAAGGAAAAAGTGAACTTAAGGCTAGCCAGCAATGATCACGCAAACTTTCAACGTATGTGACGCACGGGCCACAAATCTGGGCCAAGTCAACGTCCTTAAGTTAAGGCGGATCGTGCCAAAATTTCGGCATGATCTCTCCCGACTCGCTTGCGCGAGAGACCTTAGCTTTTGGCGTTGGGCTGTAAGTTGTGGCTGGCACGGCATACGCGAGGGTTTGGTGACACGGCGCCACATCAACCTTCTGGGTATATTTTTCGGCAGAGCTCTTCGTCAAAGTCAAGGCAAGAGCGCGAGACTGGTCTGGTCAGAACGACCTTCGGTCTCAACCCGAGCTTGACTCGAGCGGGGCCCGGCGTAAAACATACACTTAGGCTTTATGACACGAGCTAAGCCAAAAACCAACCGGGGTCTTCGACAAAGTGTGACACAAAGAGTGCATGGCTTACACGGGCTAGGATGGGATGTTTGGGACGACCCCGTGCGCCCCGAAAGGTGTCTCGGCGCACCAATCGGGTGCAACCGATAAGGCCATCCCGGGTTAGGGGTTGTAGTGTGCAAAGGTACCGAGGCGAAGCAAGTGCACGTGAAGTGCGGTGTTCCGAGGCAAAGAAGTGCGCGTAGTGTGCGGTCACTAAAATTCTTTTTCCGAGTAAAACAGAGATTTTTTTTCGTAATGTGTCTTAAAGAATTTATGATGCACAGCTCAAAAGACAAAGATGAAAATCAAACATGAATGGGGATGCACAAACATGGTAAGATTTTGAAAAGTTGACAATGTAATGCCTTTGAAAAAAACCGTTCGAGGTTTAAAGTAACACACATACGATAACGAGGAAGGGTAAACGAAAGTTTGACCCATGGAAGGCTTTTTAGAAAACAACGGTAGTTTTGAAAAAAGTATCTTTTCCCCAGCGGAGTCGCCAACTGAAATTACCCGGGATTTCGCGCGAGCGAAAGCGGTTGTCTTTCGCGGAGGGTTGGTGTCTGAGACCTCGCTTCATGGGAAGGAAAATGAGGAGTCGCCACGCGGTTTTTGTATTTTGAGCCCAAACGTTGAGAAACGGCTATTGAAAATGGTGTCGTTTTTATTGGTAGCAAAAACTTAGGAAAAGGCTTTGAAAATGGGGATCATTTTTATTGGTAGCAAAACGAGTAAAAAGCTTTTTAGTACCAGAGATTGTTAGGTTCGTAGGTCAAGTTACGTTTCGGGTAGAGTATTACGAGATCGCCCGAAACGCCTCGCATGACGAGTCTTTCTACCTTTCTCGAAATCGTGTGTGTGTGTGTGTGTCTTTTGAAATGGGGGCTTGAATGACAAGCTTAATCTTGGTTTGAATGTCAAACATTGATTAGGTGACTTTTGAAAAGACGAGCGTTTGAATGACAAACGGAGTTTGAAATGAGCGTTTGCGTGGCAAACGTCGATTTTGAGTTGAAAATGAGCGTTTGCGTGGCAAACGTCGATTTT
The DNA here is from genome assembly GCA_022495995.1 of Adenophora triphylla var. japonica. Taxonomy (NCBI): domain Eukaryota; kingdom Viridiplantae; phylum Streptophyta; class Magnoliopsida; order Asterales; family Campanulaceae; genus Adenophora; species Adenophora triphylla. Next base: position 40,802 of record JAFEMH010006338.1, on the reverse strand, counting down.
GAGTTTGAAATGAGCGTTTGCGTGGCAAACGCCATTTTGAGTTTGAAATGAGCGTTTGCGTGGCAAACGTCGATTTTGAGTTTGAAATGAGCGTTTGCGTGGCAAACGGCGATTTTGAGTTTGAAATGAGCGTTTGCGTGGCAAACGTCGACTTTGAGTTGAAAAGGAGTTCGAAGGTCGAACTCCGGTTTTTGAACCGAAGTCATTGTTAACGATTTTTACGGGAAAATGCGTATTAAATGATTTTGAGTGTCAAATGGCGGCTTTTAGTTTGAAGATGAGCGTTTGGAGGCCAAACGTCATGTCGCGAGTTTTGAAAGAGAGTTCGACGTGGATCTAACTCCGGTTTTGAACCTAGTATTACATTGTTAACGATTTTTACTGAAAAATGCGGGCGGAAATGATATGCGATCAACGAACCGGGGTTGCGACTGACTTTGAAAAGTAAATACTATCAACATCCAAACGGGTCGGACTTGTAACGATGACAAGATTTAAAGCAAGGTCAACGGAATCAAACGATCCGGGAATCGTAAATGACGACTTCAACGAGGCCAATCGGCTCGGATTTGTAAATGATGATCAACGAGGCCAAACGGCTCGGATTTGTAAATGACAGAAATTACAAGGTTCCGATCAACTGGATCGATCGATCCCAATCTGGTAAATAACATGGTGAAAGTAAACTAATCGGGGTCGTGGAACGCCTGCTTTTAACTCGTGATTACTTCTCTTACGGAAAGAGAAGAGGATCGAGATCAGGGAAGCTAAAACGTATCGAACCCCATTAGACTCTGAGGCGTCTACATTTCGATAACGTATGTTTGAAACGGCCGTAGCATCGGCGCGTAAAACCGAGACGAAACGAGAGATTTAGTAGAGAGGGAGTTATACCTATGGCTAGTGGGTCCACTCCTTCTGCTCTAAGGTGTACTGGACACGTAAAAGTGGTTTAAAAAAGGCTTGTTTCAAAGTAGTAAGGGGCGTGATTTGGATCGAAATACGTAAGGTTTCACGCGAATCTGAGACAGTTAACCGTGAGGCTCCAAAGGGGTGAAATCAGGGTCAGGCCGGAGGGGCGCGTGGTGATTTTTGGTGTAAAAATTCCCCTTTTCGGCTTTGACACCTATTTCTATTTATAGTGAAAAATGCAAAGAGGGAGTCCGGATGGACTTTGTCTCGAATCCAGGGGTTTTCGGTGGGTATTTTTTGAGAATTTGGAAGGACTTGGGCCGGGCACTCTTTAAAAATGTGCAGCCGTAGTGAGTCCGTGGGCGCGTACTGGGCTTGCAAATCAGGGTATTTTGGGGTCTTTTGGCCTTGATTTGTGGATTGAAGGAGTGACTAGAGGGAGGTGGCATGGCTGGCCACGTGCCCTCTCGAGTCACCAAACCATGTGGGAGTTCGTTCCCGGTCCCGCTTTTGTCCGTTTTTTTTAAAATATAACAAATCTCGAAAATGTCCGAAATGCTCCCTGAAAGTGCCGGAAAATGCATTTTTCAGTGGAAAGCCATACTTTTACGTGAGATGACACGTGCTGCTAAGTACGGCTTCGACGCCGGGATGCACGGGCAGCCCCGGACGTCCTCGTTGCTGCACATCAACGGGGAGTTTAACGAAGTTTCGGCTAACTCCGGAGTTTGTGCCAGCTTAACGGATTTCGGTTAACTTTCTCGACGGATTCGACGATCCGGATTTGGGTACTTACAAAGAGGGGCAAGCAATACCCTCTACCAACCGAAAAGAAAATGGGATCCTAAAGTCCTGGCCGGTAATCTAGTCTTAACGAGCATTCATGTAAATTACGGACAAAGCCGACACAAAGGTCACCAAGATTATGTCCCAGGGAGAGCTCGACGAAAAGCCTCAAGATGGCTCGGATCGATAAATGTCCATAATCGCTCTTGACCCGTCGTCGGCTAAGTCATAATTAGACATGGAATAATCATTAATCCTTGATGACTCTGTTGTTATGCCATGAGAGCCGGGTGCATAAGTTGTGCCGGGGTCAAAGTCAAAATCAAGGCGCCTCGTCAAGATCTCGGTCAAAGTCCGTAATGTAAAACCAAAATAGACTTCGACCGATTAGGTGGTCCCCCGAAAGATGTTGACTTGGCATGCCGACTTAAGACTTGACTCGGGCAAGGTGTATACATAGACAGGCACCCACACGGACCGACTCCCAAAAACCAACCGGGTCTCACAAAAAGCGGTGTCACGGATAAGCGCATGGTCGACACGAGGCTCCAAAGAGATGCTCGGGTAGTCCCGTGCTCGCACCGTAGAGGCGTAATAAGGCCAAACGGGCCAAGCTACCTTGGGATTTCCTTGCCAAGTTACACGTAAAGTGTGCGATTGTAAGCGCCAAGTGCGCAGTAAAGTTGGGTGCGGCATTCTATCTTCTTTTCTGAGTAAAATAGAAATTTTCACATGTATCTTAAAGAGGTATGATGCATGCAAAAATTTTGAAAATGAATTTTTTTAATTTTTTTGATTTTTTTTTTTTTGAAAAAAAAATTTTTGAAATTTTTTTTTGAAAGCAAATGAACACATAAGCACTTAAGCACAAAATTCAAAACAGCTTAAAGAAACGAGTCCAATGATACAGTCAAGGCATCGATTCTTCCGAGAGCAACAAAAACAACATGAAATGTGCAAAACCAACACACACACACAAGACAAAATGGTTTCAAATGTCGGGACGGAAGTTTGACCCACAAAAGCTTTTCTTTTTTGAATTTTTCTTTAAAAAAGATAAAGCCTTTAATTTGTCCTCAAATGTGGAGTCGCCAACCCGTGATGACGTAATCTCGATTTTCATTTTTTCAGAAAAATCAAAATCTTAGTCGCCACGCCATTTTTAGTTCAAGTGGCCAAAACTTTGAAAAATGCCCAAAAATTAGAGAAAAATGGGGTTCTCGGGAGGTCACGTTACATTCCGGGAAGAACGTTAGGGTTCACCCCTAATGCCCTCGTGAAACGAGTCTTCCTAATTCCCTCTAAAACACAAAAAGTATGCAAGTGCAAGGTGTGTGTGGTGTTTCTGCAAAAGGAGTTTTCTGGAAATAAAAGTTTTGACTGCACGGGACCGAAATTTACCAAACACAGTGTGCTTCGTGAGTGAAAAATGATCTGAAAAACAAAATGTATGTCCCCTTACATTCTTGTCCGCGCGGACTAAAGTGAGAGTCAAAATCCTATCCGCGCGGATGGGACAAGAATTGTTGGTGTAATGCCCTAGGCTTTAGTTATGTTTAAATCCGAAAACCGTTATGTATCATCTTTATCGTTTATGTTTATTATTTGATTATTATATAGTTTGCATATTTATTGTAATAATCTCCGTCCCTAATTATTAAGAGAATAATTAGTATAATTGTCAATGGATAATCATGTGATGATTATATGCATAAAGAGATGCACATTGAAATTATGGGTACTTGTTAGAGAACAAGTGACTGGACATGACCCGCATGAGATTTATGTCATGGTCAAATGTCATACTTAAATCTCATACGGTTACTTCATTTATTTCCTAGACCTAAGATTATCGTAACCTTACATATGATGAAAGTCATGTTTGATTTTAGTCAAACGATATCTTAACACGATATCTATAAAGACTATCATTGGGCATGATCGGATTCATGATGGGAAGGATGATAAGTCAAGAAGGAATTTGTCCCTCGGAAGAGAGATGTTATGCTTGGGCCCCTCGATGAGTGATAATGATGAAAGTGTATGGCCGTACCCCAATATGATTGGAATTATCATTATACTCAAGAATCGAGAAAGCATTGAACAATAACAAGTTGACAAGGACCATGACTTGTGTTCAATATAACATCGTGAGACAAAGGGATAAATGGAAGTACACCATTGGAAACGTGAACTCTTACGTTGCATTATTTGGGTAGACATAATGGCTTGCTAGAGTCCGCTTATGTCTTATGAGGTTCGATATGATCGAACTCATTGCCAACATAATGTAATCCTATTGGGTCACACACAACTAGAATGAATTGGTTAAACCGGAGGAAGAATAGTTGAGAGTTTACGTATGCGGCTATATATACCGCGCGACATATCAAGCCAATGGCTTAATATACCGCGCGACATAATAGGCCAATGCGCGGTTTGGACACTGTCTCTCCTAATACGATTAGGAGAGGTATTCCTACTATTGTAGTATAAATACAAGGGTTACGAAATGACCTAAAAGGTCGGCCCAAATTTTCAATCAAAATTCACAACAAAATACTCTCAATATTCTTCAAGGTTTTAGATCTAGCAATCATCAAGAAGTTGTTCTTGGATTCATTCAAAGGTGTGGATACCGAAAAGAGGGTCTTCGCTCGTTCATCGATCAAGGCCTAGAGTTCAAGCAAGTTGAAGAAGCGAAGTTTGTGATTCGATATCACATAATCAAATCGTTCGATAGCTCAAGACCGGAAAGCGTTTCAAGGTTGGTTTAATTCTATCTCATAGGTATTCAAATTAATTGTATAGAACGGATCTAGGGCTTCTTGGGTTTTATGTTTTAATGCTTAATTCCTACGCGCGTGGACCGTAAAAACCCAACAAAGGGTTTTATGAGCCCCCGTTCGTATGGTTAAGTTTGAATTAACATGCTAGATTTAAGATATAAATTGTTTATATGCTTATTGCATGTTTTGTATGCGATAGAATTTTAATTGTTTATGTGAAACAATGTGAAAATCGTTTTCGAAATATCTTTGAATTAAATCCTGTAAAAGGGATGTTTTACGTGATTTAATTACATGTAATCTGTATTGGTTCGATAAAATCCTGTTACTTGCTGCTTATGTCGCGCGACATGTTGAGCCATGTGGAGTTCGGAGTTAAGCGGCTTTGTTAGGTCGCGCGACATATCAAGCCTGCGGGCCGATGTTGTCACGCGACATAATAAGCCAAAAGCTGGGCGAATCGGTTTGTTCAATTTTTTACGCTATTACGTGATTGTGTTTACAATCTGATATGTTCATATGAAAATCTGGATGTTATAAAATTGAGTTTATAAGTCCGCGATAGATTGATTCATTGATATACATGATTAATTGATTAAAATGTGATTTTAATAATTATTGCAATGTATATGAAAAATCTCGGATGTTATAAAATTGAGTTTATAAGTCCATTCTAGATTGATTCATTGATATGCATGATTAATTGATTAAAATATAATTTTAATAATTATTGCGATGCATGAATTATTTGTTCTTAAGTGTTAAGAATTTTATTAGATGTTTAGTTGAAACATTGAATTGTGATTTCCTAAAATGTTTAGTTGAAACATTGCATTATAGTTTCCTAATATGTTTAGATTTAGACATTGTAAATTTTGGATTTTATGATTGTTTATGGAAACAAGTCATAATTACGAGAAATTTTAAAAGGAAACTAATTGTTTATAAAAGGTAGTGATTATGTTGCCAAATCGAGTTGATTTCTAATTGTGCATGACTAGGAGAGTTACGTTGCCTAAGGAAGAGTTGGTACTTAAGTAGTCCTTGTGGCTCACCTATCTTCCTGGGAACTTGCAGTGCATGATTATGACTATCTTTGGCCGATATGCTTATAATCTACCTTAAAGAACCTTCATTTAACTTTTAAGTTCTTTATGCCAATCCATGATTTAAACACTTGAGACCACTCGGATAGTTTTGGGTGGGCTTGCCATAGCAAGGTGCTTTGATTCTATTCCGTTTGCGAGCAAGATGAGGAAATGGTGGTTCCTATACGTTTAAAATGGATGAACTTAATTGGGTTATCAAAATGGTTTTGGACCCAAGGCATAAGATGAGATTAAAATATGCTTAGACATATGATGGCTTAAATAAATCTCATAAAAGATCCTAAGAGTCATATATGATATGATTGATGTTTTCTACCTAATTAGTTTGATCTTGAGCGGTGCGCCATAGCGTACTTGAGATCAAATTAAAGATGGATCTTAGTCCTAAGAAGTCATATACGATATGATTGATGTTTTTCTACCTAATTAGTTTAATCTTGAGCGGTGCGCCATAGCGTACTTGAGATTAAATTAAAGTTGGATCTTAGCCCATTAAATGCATATTATGCTTATTAGCATTAGAAGGTGTATGATTTAGTGGGAGTATTTGTAAAATACATTATTTGCTCTTAAATGATAAATGTGTTGATAGTGATATGTGTTCATATAATTTGTATATTTTGTTTGTAGAAGTAGCATTACATAATGATAATTGCGATTCGTCCTTATGAAGGACAAAATTCGAAAAGAACGGTACAAGTTATTCGATTTGATCGGACGGCTCAAGAATTGTTCTTAGGCAAATGTGTACGTTCTTGTGAATCCGTTCCTACTAAACCCATTGCAAATGTGGCAAAGGGCAAATAAGGAAGCAACATTAGAAACATATTGATGATTCGACAATATTGCTTTGCCTTGAATTTGCCACCATGGTTAAAGGCTCTTATGAAGAACCTTGAGCACATGATAACTATTCCTTTTGTTATAGCATAACGCAAAAAGGAAATGTTCCAAATGCAAGCTAGGCAAAAGATATATGTTGTGGTGAAAGCTCTTAAATCATATGATGAAAGAAGGAGCAATCCGCAAATTGTGTTAATGGTTAACACAAGAAAGGGTTCACAAAGGAAGGAAAAGTAGGTAAAGCAAAAGTTGCTAAACCTAGGACAAAAGTTGTCAAAGCCGAAGAGGCTAAACCCAAATTGTCTCAAAGGATGTAGTTTGCTACCAATGCAATAGGATTGGTCATTAGAAGCAAAGTTGCAAGGCTTATTAGGAAGGCCTAAAAAGGTGAAGAAGGGCAATATGATTGCTACTACTTCAAGTATCTATATGATAGATATTTTCCTTTCGACTTCTTGTTCTTGGGTATATGATACCGGATTGGATCCCACATTTGTCTAAATGTGCAAGGAGCAAAGAATAGAAAGCTACTCAAATAAGGTAAATTAAACCTAAGCATGGGAATGGAGCAAGAGTTGCAACATTAGCCATAAGGGACTTATGAAGTCACTTTGCCTTGTGAAGTAGTACTTGTTTTGAACAAGTATGACTACGTTCGGATTTGAGTAGGAGTATTATTTCCGTTTCTTAAATGGATGATGAAGGATATAATTTTCTTATTTTCAATAAGAAGTTTTATATTTATTTAATAATATGCCTTATTGTAATGCATATATCATTAAATGGTCTTCATATCCTTGATGATGAGAAACAAAATAATATTGAAGATATCTATGATATAAATGGGAAATCTAAACCGAACAATATGAACAAAGCGTTTATATGGCATTGCCGGCTTGGTCAAATAAATAAGAAACATATATCTAAACTCCATTAACATGGACTTTTAGACTCATATGACCATGAATCATTTGAGGAATGTGGATCTTATTTATTGGGATTATCGACCAAACCACCCTACACTAAAGTAGTGGGAGGACTAGTGACTTATTGGTCATTATACATGAGATATATGTGGCCTATTAAGTAGCATTGCTAGGTGAAGACTTCGGTATTTCATCATATTTCACTAAAGATTTATCTAGATATGACTATGTCTATCTAATGAAGTCCGAAGGTGAATCGTTTGAGATGTTTTGAACATTTCAAAGATGAAGTACAAAACAACTTGGTAAAGCATTAAGTACTTCGATTAGATCGAGGTGATGAATATTTGAGCCAAGAATTTGACAATCATCTCAAAACTATGAAATCGTTTCAAAGTTGACTCCACCGAACACCACATTGTATGGTGTGTACGAGGAGAATTGAACCTTGTAGGACTTGGTTCGTTCGATGATGTGTCAATCAGACTTTCCTATTTCCTATTTCCTTTTGAGGATATGCATTAGAAATAATGCGGTTACACTGAATCGAGTCCCTACTAAATCGGTTCCTAAGGCCCCACATGTGATGTGGCATGGAAGAAAACTTAGTTTGTCTTTCATGAAGATTTGGGGTTGCGAATCTTATGTAAAGAGACTTGTCTCTTATAAGTTAGCACCAAATTTGACAAAGGTTATTTTCGGAAATTAATCTTACAACCGCAAAGAGAACAAAATGTTTGTTGCTCTATACGATTCGTTTCTTGAGAAATAGTTTCTCAATAAAGAATCTAGTGGGAGTAAAATTAATCTTGAAAAGAAGTTCAAGAACCCGAAAATAATATGGAACCAAGAGTAGAGACAGAACCAAGTTCACAAAGAAGTTGTGAAACCGGTTCAAGATGCACAAGTCCATCGTAGATTGGATAGGTTACGATCCGAACTCAAGAAATAGTGATTTCTCGTTGCGGAAAGTGATGAAGTGGAAGTCATTGAGAATGACGATCCTACTTGCTATCAAGAAGCGATGTCCTCTCCTAATTTGGATAAATGGTTAGGAACCATGGAATCTAAATTACAATCCATGTTTAACAATCAAGTTTAATTGGAACTTGATTGGGCTACCTAAAAGTGTAAAAACTAAAGGGTGCAAGTAGGTCTTCAAAGACCAACATGGATGTGAAGGTGTATACTTTTATGACTAAGGATTGTAGCAAAGGGACTTAGGTTAATTCATAGTATTGACTATGTTGAAACTTTTTCGCCGATTACAATGTCGAAGTCTGTTAAATTTCAATCGCCATTATCGCATATTGTGACTATGTGATATGACAAATGGATGTCAAACGACTTTCTTTAAATGGAAAAGATTATTAAGGATGTGTAAAGTACACAACCCGAATAGTTTGTCGATCCAAGAAACTCTAATAAAGTATGTATGTTGCAAGGATCCATGAGATGGATTGAAGCAAGCTTCAAGGAATTGGAATCTTTGTTTTGATGAATTGGTTAAAGAGTTTGACTTTATCAAGTACAAAGATGAACCTTGTGTATGCATGAAATTCAAAGTGGGAGCATGGTATTATTTCCATTGTTTATTACAATAATATCTTACTCATTTGAAAAACAAGTTCCGACACTTAAGGCTTAAGTCTTGGTCAAGGAAAGGTTTCTCAATGAAAGATATGGGTAAAGCCGCTTACATCCTTGGCATCCAAGATCTATAGAGATAGATCTAGAAGGATAAATTGGTTTGAGTCAAAGTGTTCACATTGACAAGATTCTTAGAAGAGTCTAAGAAAAGTGGCTTGTCAATGGGTCATGATATTTTCTCTTAAGCAATACTCATTGTCTTATGACAATTGATGAGCAAAGGGAATGAATGAAGTCCCATATGCTTCGGCATTTGGATGCTGTCATGTATGCCATAATTTGTACTAGACCCAACGTCTCATATGCTTTGAGCATGATGAGTCGATACCAATACGATCTGTGATGAGAACCATTGGATGGCAGTCAAGATGATCCTTAAGTACTTAAGAAGAACTAAGGATACGTTCTTGGGATTTGGAAGATTGGAAGTTAATCTTGTTGTAAGGGTTACATAGGTGCTAGCTTCCAAACTAACAAAGTTATTTTAAAATCGCAATTAGAATTTGTGTTTGTGCTTATTAGAGGTGCGGTTTTGATTGGAAGAGTTCCAAGCGAGAATTGTAGCCGATTCTACTACTAAGGCCATACTTTAGCAACATATGATGTAGCTGAAAGAGGCGATTTGGATCAAAAGTTCATTTAGTATTTTGGAAATACTTCAAGTGTTTTTCCAAGTATCACTAATCGGTGAAACTTTTGTTATGACAATAGTGGTGCCACTTGTGCAAACAATGGAACCAAGGTCACAAACAAAGATGATCCAAACACTCAGCTTAGACGTTCTTCGAGGAATTCATAAAGAATGAGAAGACGTTAAAATATACAAAGTATCAACCGATGATGACATAAGGGACTCACTTACAAAGACACTCGCATAGGCGAAGCATGATGGGCATGTTAGATCCATGAGTATTCGATACATAAATGGAGCCTAGTGCAAGTGGGGGACTCTTGGTGTAATGCCCTAGGCTTTAGTTATGTTTAACGAAAACCGTTATGTATCATCTTTATCGTTTATGTTTATTATTTGATTATTATATAGTTTGCATATTTATTGTAATAATCTCCGTCCCTAATTATTAAGAGAATAATTAGTATAATTGTCAATGGATAATCATGTGATGATTATATGCATAAGAGATGCACATTGAAATTATGGGTACTTGTTAGAGAACAAGTATTTGGACATGACCCGCATGAGATTTATGTCATGGTCAAATGTCATACTTAAATCTCATACGGTTACTTCATTTAGTCCACTAGACCTAAGATTATCATAACCTTACATATGATGAAAGTCATGTTTGATTTAGTCAAACGATATCTTAACACGATATCTATAAAGACTATCATTGGCATGATCGGATTCATGATGGGAAGGATGATAAGTCAAGAAGGAATTTGTCCCTCGGAAGAGAGATGTTATGCTTGGGCCCTCGATGAGTGATAATGATGAAAGTGTATGGCCGTACCCAATATGATTGGAATTATCATTATACTCAAGAATCGAGAAAGCATTGAACAATAACAAGTTGACAAGGACCATGACTTGTGTTCAAATATAACATCGTGAGACAAAGGGATAAATGGAAGTACACCATTGGAAACGTGAACTCTTACGTTGCATTATTTGGGTAGACATAATGGCTTGCTAGAGTCCGCTTATGTCTTATGAGGTTCGATATGATCGAACTTCATTGCCAACATAATGTAATCCTATTGGGTCACACACAACTAGAATGAATTGGTTAAACCTAGGAGGAAGAATAGTTGAGAGTTTACGCATCTGGCTATATATACCGCGCGACATATTAAGCGATGGCTTAATATACCGCTAGCGACATAATAGCCGCACGCGCGGATTTGATGGCAACTGACCCTGTCTCTCCTAATACGATTAGGAGAAGTATTCCTACTATTGTAGTATAAATACAAGGGTGCATCGGAGGACCTAAATGGTCGACCGAAATTTTCAATCAAAATTCACAACAAAATACTCTCAATATTCTTCAAGGTTTTAGATCTAGCAATCATCAAGAAGTTGTTCTTGGATTCATTCAAAGGTGTGGATACCGAAAGAGGGTCTTCGCTCGTTCATCGATCAAGGCCTAGAGTTCAAGCAAGTTTAAGAACGAAGTTTGTGATTCGATATCACATAATCAAATCGTTCGATAGCTCAAGAACGGGAAAGCGTTTCAAGGTTGGTTTAATTCTATCTCATAGGTATTCAAATTAATCGTATAGAACGGATCCTAGGGCTTCTTGGGTTTTATGTTTTAATGCTTAATTCCGCTGCGCATGGACCCGTAAACCCAACACTCCCCACATGTATCGGCTGCGGTCGCCATCCGACCTATGCCAAGGAACGTCTCACCCGAGGATCAAGGGCACGATGTCTCCTCCATTTCGGCGCTACCTCGCCGAGGTCCAGTACAACGCGTGATGGCACACATCCCGGAGACGTGAACGTGAATAAAGTGGCAATTGCGCACGAGCAAATGCGTCCCACGCAAAAAATGCTCCCCTCAACACCGGCAAATTTATTGGGCGGCCCAGAAATGTTAACATAATCGTGTTCCGGATATTAGCATCCCGTATGCTTCTTCACCAGAGATACCAAGCGGGACACCAACTTCTCAACGTGGTCATGCCACCCGTCAAAGGAAGAACCCGGTTGTTCCGTCTCGAGGTCCTCCTAATATGGCCCAAAAATCTTCAAACGTAGGCGTAATCTTGTTGTACAAAAAGGCTCATGCACGTGCCTCACGTGCGTCCCAAAAGCGAGCCGCACTCTTAGGAGATCCCAATCCGGCATGAGCTCCTTCAAAGCCCAAACCGATTTCATCCCATAACATCCCTCGAAAAAACCCTTGCTTTGCCTCGTGTGGTGCCGTACCCACGACTGGAAATTATCCAAGTATCGTTATTGCGTCTGAGACGATAACCTAGGAAATGGAGCCATGGAAAGAACAAAGAAAACCTTCAAGAATTTATGAAAGAAATTCGAGTGTTTGATCAAAGCCAACGTGATGTTTTCAAATTTGCAAACCGGACTACAATTTAAAACAATGCGGAAATTCAATCCCAGGTCAGGTCGGACTATTTTCAAGTTAGTTGGGTCGACTCTGACTGCCCAAATTGACCTCAATTTGGAAACATTTATATACCACATCTTGTTCAAGCCTCATTTAAACTACGTGCATCCATAGTTTAAATAAACCACTGCCGACACCACTTCTGCCCCGGGCTCGTGCAACAGTGCAATTAATTAAATAATAGTGCATATAGATATAAATTTTGACCAATTCAAATTTTGTGCATGTTTCATTATTATTTATTTTTGATCAACCTACTTGCTTATTTGCCAAAAATAACAGAAGGTAATCACTAAATAAATATGCAAAATATAAGGTTCCGCCTAAAAGGCCCTTTGAGGTACAAATCAAATTATTTGGACAATACAAACATTTTGTCTAAAAATAAATCAAGAAAGAGGACTACTCAGAGTCCTGCTCGTCATCCGAGCACTCAAAATACTGCCCCGCAGCAACCGGATCCACCGAGGACAAGTAATCTCCAAATTCCTCAAGGCAGGAATACGAGAAAGACCGCCTCCGCACATGTGTCTCTGAGGACTCTCCTCGTTCGTGTCCCGCATATGAAGAGTGACGAGCTCCGAACCAGCCTCGGTCTCACCGGAAGGCTAGGCGAGAACCCTGCATAAAGCCCCGCGGTCGTGGAGGCAGACGAGTCTCTCGCTGCAGACGGCCTAGATAGCATCGACTCATGTACAGCCGCACTCCTCCGGGAGCTAACTCCACGAGTCTCCTGGCATAGTTGGCCCACCCATCCATATGCCTCACGGCCTGGTTGTATGTACGGCTAGACACCTGCAAATCAGGAAAGCCGTCAAAAGACAAACAGACTGCACAGATGCAACATTTCCAGAATGCTACTATCAAGTACAGAACATTAAAACACTCACCGAAGCATTGGGATCCACTGCATGCGTAGAGGCCTCGTCTCCTCCCGAAATAGGGATCACCAATCGCCTGCGAGAACCATCAAGCCCCTCATACACTAGCCGAGCGCGAGGGAGTAGGTAGTTCCGGGGATATGCATAGCCCTCGCCCTCCCTGTGCAGCACATGCGGGCTCCTCAGCCTCATCCTCACGAAGATGTCATAGTCGGCACCCTCTATGGTAAACTCAGTATAGAACACGCCACATGCATGCATCAAGGTTGCAGATCCTCCATCGGTATCAGCAAAGGATACTGCATGTGTGGAGGCGGGTCTATCGCAACCAAACGAAGGGACCCCAGACCATACTGATAGGTCACCCTCTCCCCCAAGTACATCGCGTCATAATGAAGTCCCACCAGCAGCTTCCGCCGACGTGTGACCTCCCTAGCAGCCTGGACCACAAAAACATTAATCTGGTTCCACCAAGTCAGCTGGATCCGCCCAAAAAACTCTCGGCTCATGGCCAGAGACACCTCCTCATAAGTCAGTCGAGTACCCTCCCTCGACGTTGTCGGCTTCTTCGCCGCCTTCTGCCAAATCAACATAGCAGGGAATAAGGATGCATACTCATCCCTAGTCTCCCACCTCTGCGGGTGGAACACCTCCAAAAACCACACCTGTCAAACACATGGAAAGTTATGTCAGCTACAAAGCAGATACATACAAGTACAAATAAGACAAGGAAGAGAAAAAGATAGGAACTTACATCTAAAGGCAAAAACAAAACAAAGCCACATAGTGCTCCTCTTCCGTGAGAACCTATCCAAAGCATAGTAGAGCTCGGCCGAGATCGGCCTCTCCCCACGCAAACCATCTCACGGCATCCGGATCGATCAACGAGCCAAGCAGAGGAAAGTGACATGATGTGTCAGCAGTAGGAAATAGGGTAGCTGACAAAGCGAACCATAAGAACCCTCGAGCCAGGCGCTCTGCTATCATCCTCGGAGACCCCTCCAAATACTCCTCAATACCCCTCCTCAGATGAGCCTCCATCGGCCCATACCGAATACCCAAGCCCCGGCATCGCATAATATCAAAACCCAGCAGCCCGGAGAGCTTCTGGGGTGTAGCCATCCACCGCGCACAAGTGTGTTGCCCTGAGAATGGCAACCCCGTAATCGCCGCAAAGTCGTGGGAGTCACGATTTGCCTCCCCACCTGAAATGAAACGTGTGGGTTGTGTCCCACCGCACTTGCTCGGGGCAACGTGCAAGACCCTCACTCTTTGCGTCAAAGCCACCACCACGGCTACTGCGGCGATAAATCCAGCCAAATCGGAGTCAGTCACAAACTGCTGTGGACTCCTCTCTCCGTCCCGAGCCTCATCTGGGAGCATCTCCCACAGCACTCGAACCGCCTCAAAGGTTCCCCTGCTCTTCAAGTTATGGACATTAACCGGCCCTCGCCCCTGCAGGTGAACATGGCAAAAGTACGTTACTACAAGAACAACACCCACAGAATGCACAAACACATATCGAACTGATGAAACACAGATATAGTTCTGTTAGTGTTATGCCCTAGGCCTATAGTTGATAGACTTATGTGTTGACATTATTTATCATTATATGAAAAGTTTATCGTTCGATTATTATATGTTTTGCATATTTTTTTTATAATAATCTCCGTTCCTAATTATTAAGTGAATAGTTAGTATAAATGTTAATGGATAATCATATGATGATTATATGCATAGAGATGCACATTAAATTTATGGGTACTTGTTAGAGAACAAGTGACTGGACTTGACCCGTATGAGATTTATGTCATGGTCAAATGTCATAATTAAATCTCATAAAGTCACTTCATTTAGTCCCTAGACCTGAGATTATCATGACCTTACATATGAAGAAAGTCATGTTTAATTTTAGTTAAACGATATCTTAACACCATACTTATAAAGGCTAATTTTGGCATGATCGGATTCGTGATGGGAAGGATGATAAGTCAAGATGGAATTTGTCCCTTGAAAGAGAGATGTTTTTTTTGGGCCCCTCGTTGAGTGATAATGATGAAAGTGTATGGCCATACCCCAATGCGATTGGATTATCATTATACTCAAGAATCGAGAAAGCGTTAAACAAAGAAAAGTTAACGAGGATCATGACTTGTGTTCAATATAACATCGTGAGACAAAGGGAGAAATGGAAGAAAATGTGAACTCTTACGTTATATTATTTGGGTAGACATAATGGCTTGCTAGAGTCCGCTTATGTCTTATGAGGATCGATATGATCAAACTCATTGCTAGCATAATATAATCATATTGGGTCACACACAACTAGAATGAATTTATAAAACCAGAGGAAGAATGATTGAGAAAAACCTGATGTGGCATGTTGCAACGCGCGACACAACAAGGCCATGTGCCTCGTGTGGTCGTGCGACATGACAAGGCACTAAGGCGGTTTACAGAATCCTTTTCTAATTTGATTAGGAATCATATACTAGACTAATGTAGTATATATATGAATGTATGTCAACCCTAAAAAGCTAGCCAAAATTCTGAAAAGAAATTCATAACACATATTCTCAATATTCTTCATAGGTTTAAGTGATCTAGCAATCTTCAAGAAGTCATTCTTGGTTCATTCAAAGGTGTGGATACCGAAAGAGGGTCTTCGCTCGTTCAACGATCAAGGCTTAGAGTTCAAGCAATCTGAAGAACAAAGTTTGTGATTCAAAATCACATTATTAAATCGTTCGATAGTTTAAGAACGGAAAGCGTTCAAGGTTGGTTATTTCTATCTCATAGGAATTCAAATTAATTGTATAGAACAGATCCTAGGCTCTTGGGATATGTGTTATTTAGATGCTTAATTCTGCTGCGCATGGACCCATAAAACCCAACAGTGGTATCAGAGCCCCGTTCGTATCATTAAGTTTGAATTAACATGCTAGAAAAGTAATATAAATCTTTTATATGTTCTTTTGCATGTTATGTATGCGATAGATTGATTGTTTTTGAAACAATATGCCTAAATCGTGTTCTATTGATATTGAATTAAATCTGTTAAAAGTTGTTTGCATGATTTAATTGCTCTGTGATTTAGAATTGATCAAATTCTGCAAATCTGCAATCTGACAACTAAGTGTCACGCGACATAGTATATCTATGTCACGCGACATAGTATGCCAGTGTCACGCGACAGAGTTGGCTGATGGCTTCTCTCAGTCGTGCGACAAATCAAGCCCAATCTGGGCATAATCAGTTTGTTGAACAATCCTGCTAATCTGTGAATGTGTTTACAATCTGATATGTTTATGTATTAATCTGGATGCTATAAATTTATAGAAATTAAGTTTATAGGGCTATGCTAGATTAATTCATTGTTTGTGCATGCTTAGTTAATTAAAATATGATTTTATTAATTGTTGCGATGCATGAATTATGTGTTCTTACGTGTTAATAATTTTAGATGTTTAGTTAAAACATTGCATTATAATTTCCTAAATGTTTAGATTGAAACATTAAGATTTTGGTTTATGATTGTTTATGAGAAACAAGTCAGATTACGCAAAATTTAAAAGGAAACTGATTGTTTATTCAAAGTGTTGATTATGTTGTAAATCAGAGGTGATTTCTGATTGTGCATGTCTAGGAGAGTTCTGTCGAAGGAGAGATTTGGTACTTAAGTAGTCCTTGTGGCTCACCTATCTTCCTGAAAACTTACCTGGTGCACAGTTATGACTATCTTTGCTGATGTGCTTATTATTTACTTTAAAGAACCTTCATTTAACTTTTAATTTCTTTATGCCAATTCATGATTAAAACACTTGAGACCATTCGGATAGTTTTGGGTGGGCTTGCCATAGCAAGGTACTTTGATTCTATTCGTATGCGAGCAAGTTGAGGAAATGGTGGTTCCTATACGTTAAAAGTGAATGAACTTAATTAGGTTATCAAAATGATTTTGGACC
This sequence comes from Adenophora triphylla var. japonica, assembly GCA_022495995.1. Classification (NCBI taxonomy): domain Eukaryota; kingdom Viridiplantae; phylum Streptophyta; class Magnoliopsida; order Asterales; family Campanulaceae; genus Adenophora; species Adenophora triphylla. Next base: position 23,846 of record JAFEMH010006338.1, on the reverse strand, counting down.
CAAGACATAAGATGAGATTAAAATATGCTTAGACATATGATTTCTTGAATAAATCTCATTAAAGATCTAAGAGTCATATATGTGATATGATTGATGTTTCTACCTAATTAATTTAATTTTGAGCGGTTTGCCAAAGCAAACTTTAAATTAAATTAAAGTTGGATCTTATTCCATTAAATGTATATTATGCTTATTTACATTGGAAGGTGTATAATTTAGTGGGAGCATTTATTTTCATGTAAATGCATTATACTTTTCATATAATATGTTTACTTTTATGTGTTCATATTTTATGTATATATTTTTGTAGAATAAATGGCATCAAACAATAATCATTTGTCACTGCGATTTGTCCTTGAGAAGGAAATGTTGGAAGAGAATGGTACAAACTATATGGATTGGATCCGTAGCGTGAGAATTGTTCTCAGGCAAGAGGAGAAATTGTACGTTCTCGAGGAACCTATTCCATCTGAACATGCTGCCAATGCTACTAGGGCAGTGAAGGACCAATATCTGAAGCACAAGAGTGATTCTACTGATGTTGGTTGCCTCATGCTCTCCGCCATGTGCAAGAGCCTTCAAAAGGATCTTGAGCACTTGGGGACAGTTGATCTAAACAATCGACTGATGGAAATGTTTCAAGTTCAAGCTAGGCAAGAAAGGTATAACACAGTTAAGGCCTTGACCTCATGCAAGATGAGTGAAGGACAAGCTGTTGGTCCTCATGCTTTAAAGATGAAGGGCCACATCGAGCATCTTGAAAGGATCGGTTTTCCGATTAGCCAAGAGTTGGCTACTGACATGATATTGAATTCATTGCCCGAAGGCTTTAGTAATTTCATAATGAACTAAAACATGGGGGCATGAATAAGAAACTTTCCGAGTTGGTTCAAATGTTGAACACTGCGAAAACCAATATTGTCAAGAAGAAAACCGATCAAGTGTTGTTGGTTAACAAGGGGAAGGGTTTCAAGGGTAAGGGAAAGGCAAAAGTTGCTAATCCTAAGGAAAATGTTGCCAAACCCAGAGAGGGTGCCAAACCCAAAGAGGCTAAGCCCAAGTTCCAAGAGGACGCAGTCTGCTTCCATTGCAATGAGATTGGACATTGGAGGAGAAACTGCACAAAATACAAGGAAGCACTGAAGAAGAGCAAAGGAGTTGCTTCGACTTCATGTATCTTTGTTATAGATACATTCCTATCTACTTCTAGTTCTTGGGTATTGGTTACCAGATGTGGAACTCACATTTGTCTAAATGTGCAGGGTCTAAAGAACAGAAGGATGCTTAAGGAAGGTGAAGTGGACCTACGTGTGGGGAATGGAGCAAGAGTTGCTGCATTAGCCGTAGGAACTTATGAAGTTACTTTACCTAGTGGACTAATACTTGTTTTGAACAATTGTTATTATGTTCCAGCTTTAAGTAGGAATATTATTTCGATTTCTTGTTTGGATAAAGAAGGTTTTAATTTTCTTATATATGATAAGAAGTTTTCCATTTACAAGAGTGATATGCATTATTGTACTGCTATTTCATTCAATGGCCTTTATATCCTTGATGTTGAAAATCGTGATAATGATGTCTATAACATTAACAAGAGATCTAAACCCAATGATGTAAACCACACTTACTTATGGCATTGTCGTCTTGGCCATATAAATGAGAAACGCATTTCTAAACTCCACAAAGATGGATTTTTAGACTCACATGATTATGAATCGTATGAGACATGCGAATCTTGTTTACTTGGCAAGATGACCAAGGACCCATTTACCAAAACTGGTGAAAGGGCGGGCGACTTATTAGGACTCATACATACCGATGTATGTGGGCCTATGAGTAGCGATGCTAGGGGAGGATTTCGGTACTTCATAACATTCACTGATGATTATAGTAGATTTTGATATGTTTATCTAATGAAACATAAAAGTGAATCGTTTGAGATATTTCGAATATTTCAAAATGAGATGCAAAATCAACTTGGCAAAACTATTAAGTTACTTTGATCCGATCGAGGTGGCGAATATTTGAGCCAAGAATTTGACAGTCATCTTAAGAGTTGTGGAATCGTTTCAGAACTCTCTCCACCCGGAACACCACAATGGAATGGTGTGTCTGAGAGGAGGAATAGAACTTTGTTGGACATGGTTCGTTCTATGATGAGTCAAGTTGAGCTTCCTTTATCCTTTTTGGGACATGCACTTGAAACTGCTGCTTTCACTATAAACAGAGTTCCTACCAAATCGGTTCAAAAGACCCCATTTGAGATGTGGCATGGAAGAAAACCTAGTTTGTCCTTCATGAAGATTTGGGGTTGTGATGCATATGTCAAGAAGTTAACTTCTGACAAGCTAGCACCTAAGTCTGATAAATGTATTTTCATGGGTTATCCTAAGGAAACCAAAGGATACTATTTCTACAACCGAAACGAGAACAAAGTGTTTGTTGCTCGAAATGGTACTTTCTTAGAAAAGGAGTTTCTTCGCAAAGGAACCAGTGGGAGTAAAATAGATCTCGAAGAAATTCGAGAACCCGAAAACAACATTGAACCAATGGTAGAAACTGAACCAAATTCACAAAGGAGTTGTGGAACCGGTTCAAGATGCACAAGTTCTTCGCCGAAGTGGTAGGTCACGATCCGAACCCAATAGATATGGATTTCTCGTTACGTAAAGTGATGAAGTGGAGTTAATCGAAAATGATGAACCTACTTGCTATCAAGAAGCGATGTCCGCTCCTGATTCGGAAAAATGGCAAAAGGCCATGAAGTCCGAATTACAATCCATGTCTGATAATCAAGTTTGGAACTTGATTGATCCACCCGAAGGTGTAAAAACCATACGGTGCAGATGGGTCTTCAAGAAGAAGACCGACATGGATGGGAAGGTGTACACCTATAAGGCTAGGCTTGTAGCTAAGGGATATAGGCAGATTCATGGCATCGACTATGATGAAACCTTTTCGCCTGTAGCTATGCTTAAGTCTATTAGAATTTTACTTGCCATAGCCACATATTATGACTATGAGATATGGCAAATGGATGTCAAGACATCTTTCCTAAATGGGAAGTTACTTGAGGATGTATACATGATAAAACCTGAAGGTTTTGTCAGTCCAGAAAATTTTAACAAGGTGTGTAAGTTGTAAAGGTCCATTTATGGATTGAAGCAAGCTTCTAGGAGTTGGAATCTACGTTTTGATGAAGCAATCAAGGAGTTTGGCTTTATCAAGAACGAAGATGAACCTTGTGTATACAAGAAAATTAGTGGGAGCGTAGCACTATTTATAGTGTTGTATGTCGACGATATCTTACTCATTGGAAATGACATTCCTGCACTACAGACTGTCAAGTCTTGGTTGGGAAAGTGCTTTTCAATGAAAGATATGGGCAAAGCTGCATATATCCTTGGTATCAAGATCTATAGAGATAGATCTAAGAGGATGATTGGTTTATGTCAAAGTACTTACATTGACAAGGTTCTTAGAAGATTCCAAATGAAAAATTCTAAAAGAGAAAACTTGCCAATGTTGCATGGTATATCTCTTAGCAAGACTCAAAGTCCTAAGACTAATGATGAGCGAAAGAGAATGAATGGTATTCTATATGCTTCGGCAATTGGGTCTATCATGTATGCTATGTTATGTACTAGACCCGATGTCTCATGTGCTCTAAGCATGACGAGTAGGTACCAATCGGATCCCGGCGAACCACATTGGATAGCAGTCAAGAACATCCTCAAGTACTTACAAAGAACTAAGGATGTATTCTTGGTCTTTGGAGGAATGGAAGAAGATCTTGTAGTGAAAGGCTACACAGATGCTAGCTTCCAAACCGATAAGGATGATTTCAGATCGCAGTCTGGATTTTTGTTTACACTGAATGGAGGCACTGTGAGTTGGAAAAGTTCAAAGCAAAGTACCGTCGCTGATTCTACAACCGAAGCTGAGTACATAGCGGCATCTGATGCAGCTAAGGAAGCCGTTTGGATCAAAAAGTTCATTAGTGATTTGGAAGTCGTTCCAAGCATCAAAGATCCTATTGAACTTTACTGTGATAATAATGGTGTCATTGCACAAGCAAAGGAACCAAGGTCACACCAGAGATCCAAACACATACTTCGACTTTTCCTAATTATCCTAGAGATATGCGAAAGGGGAGACGTAAAGATATGCAGAGTAGACATTGATGACAACGTGGCGGACCCATTAACTAAGGCTCTCCCGCAAGCTAAGCATGATGGTCATGTTAGGTCCATGGGTATTCGATACATGGGAGATTGGGCTTAGTGCAAGTGGGAGACTGTTAGTGTTATGCCCTAGGCCTATAGTTGATAGACTTATGTGTTGACATTATTTATCATTATATGAAAAGTTTATCGTTTGATTATTATATGTTTTGCATATTTTTTTATAATAATCTCCGTCCCTAATTATTAATTGAATAGTTAGTATAAATGTTAATGGATAATCATATGATGATTATATTCATAGAGATGCACATTAAATTTATGGGTACTTGTTAGAGAACAAGTGACTGGACTTGACCCGTAAGAGATTTATGTCATGGTAAAATGTCATAATTAAATCTCATAAAGTCACTTCATTTAGTCCCTAGACCTGAGATTATCATGACCTTACATATGATGAAAGTCATGTTTGATTTTAGTCAAACGATATCTTAACACGATATTTATAAAGGCTAATTTTGGCATGATCGAATTCATGATGGGAAGGATGATAAGTCAAGATGGAATTTGTCCCTCGAAAGAGAGATATTTTGCTTGGGCCCCTCGATGAGTGATAATGATGAAAGTGTATGGCCATAACCTAATGCGATTGGATTATCATTATACTCAAGAATCGAGAAAGCATTGTACAAAGACAAGTTGACGAGGACCATGACTTGTGTTCAATATAACATCGTGAGACAAAGGGAGAAATGGAAGTGTACCATTAGAAACGTGAACTCTTACGTTATATTATTTGGGTAGACATAATGGCTTGCTAGAGTCCGCTTATGTCTTATGAGGGTCGATATGATCGAACTCATTGCCAACATAATATAATCATATTGGGTCACACACAACTAGAATGAATTGATTAAACCAGAGGAAGAATGATTGAGAAAAACCTGATGTGGCATGTTGCATCGCGCGACACAACAAGGCCATGTGCCTCGTGAGGTCGTGCGACATAACAAGACACTAAGGCGGTTTACAGAATCCTTTCCTAATTTGATTAGGAATCATATACTATACTAATGTAGTATAAATATGAATGTCTGTCAACCCTAAAAAGCTAGCCGGAATTCTGAAAAGAAATTCACAACACATATTCTCAATATTCTTCATAGGTTTAAGAGATCAAGCAATCTTCAAGAAGTCATTCTTGGTTCATTCAAAGGTGTGGATACCGAAAGAGGGTCTTCGCTCGTTCAAAGATCAAGGCTTAGAGTTCAAGCAATCTGAAGAACGAAGTTTGTGATTCGAAATCACATTATTAAATCGTTCGATAGTTCAAGAACGGAAAGCGTTCAAGGTTGGTTATTTCTATCTCATAGGAATTCAAATTAACTGTATAGAACAGATCCTAGGCTCTTGGGTTTTGTGTTATTTAGATGCTTAATTCCGCTGTGCATGGACCCATAAAACCCAACAAGTTCATTTTCCTAAAATATTTATATCCCGGTTGGAGTATTAACTGTCCAAAATCCCAAAAAGGTACAAACACTTCGAAAAATCCGTCGAATTCGGAACTTTCAAAACATTTCGAAAAATCCGTCGAATTCGGAACTTTCAAAACATGTCGAAAAATCCGTCGAACCCGAAACTTTCAAAACCTTTCAAAAAATGCGTCGAATCCGAATCCGGATCTTTCAAAACATTTCAAAAAATCCGTCGAATTCGGAACTTTCAAAACATTTCGAAAATGTCCGTCGAACCCGGAATTTTCAAAACATTTCGAAAAATCCGTCGAAGTCGGAACTTTCAAGCATTTCGAACATTTCGAAAAAATTACTCCGTCCCGAATTAAACTTACTTTAATTTCGGAAAACACCCCTAGGCATGGAATTTTGCAACCAAAATTTTTATGTTATCTACCCATGATGTCAATTGAACTAAACTCTAGTCAATTTTGACAAAGGCACATCGCAAAGTCAAAAGCCCCAATTCGGGCACCAAGAACCCTAACTCATTTCTAATCAAATTCCTAAAATTTAAAGAATGTACATTCTAAAAATTAACGGAATTTAGAGGATGTTTACCTGTCTTTCGGTCCCTTCCTTGGATTTGTGAATGTCCCGAGCCGGATAAAACTCCGTTGGATCCATGGGAACAGCGGTGGTTCGAATGGTCCTTACCAACCTCGTTCTTTCGTTGTCAGTCCTTCTACGGCGAGCCCTTGGTTCCAAACCGACATCCATGATGATTTTCCCTCAAAGATTCGAACAAAACTCACGAAATGGGGAGGATTTTTTCTCTCTTTTATCTCTTCTCTCGCCTGAAAATATGGTGAAAAGCCACTGGTTTGCGTCGTCCTGTTGCTGATTTGAACCTGGTCAAATTCAGTCTCAGTCCAGCCGGACTCTTTTGCAGCTAAAGAGATTCCTTGCCACTTTGGCCCCTCAGCTTCTAACAATTTCAGTTTTACCCCTTTTGTCCCCCAAAGGTGTAAAATTTCCCCAAGTTAGACATTTCTAACACCCCCTCCCCGAGGTTAAATCCTAGTTAGAGATTTCTAACAATCCCGTCTCCAGACGTTAAATTTCCCGTTAGTTCTCACTAACGTTTCGTCTCCAGACGTTAAATCTCAAACCGCCTTCGGACGTTAAATCACAATCCCGTCTCCAGACGTTAAATTTCCCGTTGGTTTTCACTAACGTTTTGTCTCCAGACGTTAAAACTCAAACCGTCTTCGGATGTTAAATCACAATTACGTCTCCAGACGTCAAAATTCCCACTGGTTTTCACCAACATTCATCTCTCCTGCAGTCATCGTAAGCCCGACCATCTCAATCCAGCAGCCATCAAGGTAAGCCCGCACAACAATCCCTCTTCGGCCATCATCGTAAGCCCAAACATTCCTCCCCAGCGGGATCCTAAGACCATCCGTCTAAGAAGAAACGTCAATCAATCCCCTCAGTTCCTAACTGGCTTTGTTAGAACTCTGGGCGCTTTTCCCCAGCAATGTGTCAGTCTCTCCCGAGACTACATCCCGTTCCTAACCCCATCGTTAGAACGTCAATCCTTCCGTGTTGTTAAAAATGGCAGTTTAACACAACCATTCACATCATTGCCACCCTATCCCCAGCAGATAAAACATGGCCGTCATCATAAGTCCAGCACCCAAGGCATGAACGCCTTACAAAATCAATCTCAAGGCACGAATGCCTTCATCTCAGGACAAACGCGTCCTCCTAATCTCGGTATGAGGCGCCACACGCTCTCGAAAGTTTTAGTAGTCTCAGTCTGAGGGGCCACACGCCCTCGAAAGTTTCAGTAGTCTCGATCTGAGGCACCACACGCCCTCGAAAGTTTCAGTAATCTCGGTCTGAGGTGCCACACGCCCTCGAATGTTTCAATAATCTCGGTCTGAGGTGCCACACGCCCTCGAATATTTCAGTAATCCCGATTTGAGGCGCCACACGCCCTCGAATGTTTCAATAATCTCGGTCTGAGGTGGCACATGCCCTCGAATGTTTCAATAATCTCGGTCTGAGGTGCCACACGCCCTCGAATGTTTCAGTAATCCCGGTCTGAGGTGCCACACGCCCTCGAATGTTTCAGTAATCCCGGTCTGAGGTGCCACACGCCCTCAAATGTTTCAGTAATCTCGGTCTGAGGCTCCACACGCCCTCAAATGTTTTAGTAATCCCGGTCTGAGGCGCCACACGCCCTCGAATGTTTCAATAATCCCGGTCTGAGGCGCCACATGCCCTCAAATGTTTCAGTAATCCCGGTCTGAGGCGCCACACGCCCTTGAATGTTTCAGTAATCTCGGTCTGAGGCGCCACACGCCCTCGAATGTTTCAGCAATCTCGGTCTGAGGCGCCACATGCCCTCGAATGTTTCAGGAATCTCAGTCTGAGGCGCCAGACGCCCTCGAATGTTTCAGCAATCTCGATCTTAAGCGCCACACGCCCTCGAATGTTTCAGTAATCCCGGTCTGAGGCGCCACACGCCCTCGAAGGTTTCAGAAATCATAGGTTCAGACGCCTCACAATAGTCTCCACTCAGGTTCAGACGCCTCACAACAGTCTTGCTTAGGGGCTAACTGTAAGTACCCAAATCCGGATCGTCAAAATTCGCTAAAAGTTAATCGGACTCCATTAACTGGCCCGCTCCAGGTTAACCGGAACCCGTTAAGCTCCCCGTTCTCAAGCCAACAAGACGTCCCGGGACTGCCCCGTGCATCCCAATGTCAAAGCGTACTCAACACATGTTGTCACACATAAAAGTACAGCTTTTCCTGAAAAATGCACTTTTCGGCACTTCCCGGGGGCGTTTCGAATATTTTCCGGACAGTTATTTAAAAAACAGACAAAACCGGAAATAATGGCACGAAAATCCATGCCTTGGTGAGTCACAGGGGCACGTGGCACGCATGCCACAGCCCCCTAGTCAACATCAATCAGATTTCAGGGTGAAAAGACCAAAATACCCCTGAGATGTTGTCACAGTCTGTCCGGACTTTTTTTCAGGCAAAACAGAATTGCCAGCAAGTCCTCCCAGTTTCCAAAATACCACAAAGCCCCCTGAAATTCAGGTTAAGTCCGTCCGAACTCTTCTGCAAATTTACCCTATAAATACAGAGGGCTATCAAACATTTTGAAAAAGGAAAATTATTATCCATTTTCACCATAGCCACGGCCCAAACACATTCCACCCTCTCCCGAGCCCTGTTTTGCCTCGATTTACGTGAAAACCTCGATTTTCAACCAAACACGAACCAAACAACCTTGAAAAACCTTTCCAAACACTAAACTGTATCCCGTATACGTCTCTCGAGCCAAAAGAGTCAACCCCTAGCCATAGGTAACACTCTCTCCCTAAACACTCGTTCCGTCTCGGTTTACATGCCAATCGCTACAACCATTTCGAACGAAATTTATCAAAATAAAGACGTCACCGTCGATGGGGTCCGATACGTTTTAGTCTAAGATCCTCTTCTTTTCCCGTAAGATAAGTAATCTCGGGTTAAAACGGCGTTCCGGCCCCGTTTTCTTACTTTTATGTCATTTACAAATCTGGATCGTTTGATTCCGTCGATATCGCATTTTAAATACTGTCATTTACAAGTCCAAGCCGTTTGGATTGTGATAGTATTTACTTATCAAAGTCCGAGTCGCAAAATGATTCGTTGATCGCATATCATTTAATGCTTTTTTCCTGTAAAATCGCTAACAATGTAATGCCCGGTTCAAAACCGGAGTTCGACATTCGAACTCTCTATCAAAACGCGCAAAGTGACGTTTGGCATCCAAACGATCATCTTTAAAACTCAAAACCCGACATTTGACATTCAAATCTCATTTAATGCTTTTTTTCCCGTAAAATTGCTAACAATGTAATGCCCGGTTCAAAACCGGAGTTCGACATTTGAACTCTCTTTCAAAACGCGCAAAGTGACGTTTGGCATCCAAACGATCATCTTTTAAACTCAAAACCCGACGTTTGACATTCAAACGCTCTTTTCTTTAAAGTAAACATTTGACACTTAAGTTAAAAGTTCAAAATCATCACTCGCACCATTTTTCCTAAAAAAACTCCAAAACCGACGTTTGTCATTCAAATGCTCGATTTTTCCAAAAGCATCATAAAATCAGCGTTTGACATTCAAACCAATATTAAGCTTGTCATTCAAGCCCCCATGTTCAAAATGCAAACACACACACACACACACATTTTCGAGAAAGGTAGAAACACTCGTCATACGAGGCATTTCGGGTGATCTCAAAATACTCTTCCCGAAACGTAACGTGACCTCTGAACCTAACAATCTCTGGTACTAAAAGAGGTTTTTATCATGTTTTTGCTACCAATAAAAATGACACCCTTTTCAAAGCCTTTTCCAAGTTTTTTCTACCAATAAAAATGACACCCTTTTCCATAAGCCGTTTCTCAATGTTTGGGCTCAAAATACAAAACCGCGTGGCGACTCCTCTCCTACCCGAAAGCGAGGTCCTAAACATCCGTGAAAGACAATTGCTTCGCCGCACCGTCCCGCGCGCGAATCCTAGTAATTTCAGATGGTCGGGTTTACGATTGACGGCCGGGGAAATGAATGTTCACTTGTTGGAGTGAAAAGGTATTCGGGCTTACTAGGGCGGTCAAAGAGGGATTGTTGTGCGGGCTTACCATGATGGTCGCTGAGATGGGATAGTCGGGCTTACGATTGACGGCCGGTAAGGAGAGTTTTCACTTGCTGGAGTGAAAAGGTACTCGGGCTTACTAGGGCGGTCGAAGAGGGATTGTTGTGTGAGCTTACCTTGATGGCCGCTGAGATAGGATGGACGGGCTTACGATTGACGGCCGGTGAGGTGAGTGTTGTGCGGGCTTACCTTGATGGCCGCTGAGATAGGATGGTCGGGCTTACGATTGACGACCGGTGAGGTGAGTGTTCACTTGCTGGAGTGAAAAGGTACTCGGGATGGAGAGAGGAGTCCATGGCAGTTTGTGGTTGACTCCAGCTTGACAGGATTTATTAGCGCGGTAGCCGCGGTGGCTTCGATGCAGAGGGCGAGGGTTTTGCATGTCGCTCTGAGCGAGTACTGGTGGGATACGACCCACACGTTCCACTTCAGGTGGGGGGGAGGCGATCGTGACTCCCATTGACTTTGCAGCGATTATCGGGTTGCCATTCTGGGGCAATACTGTTATGTGGGTGGATGGTTACACCCAGGAGCAGTTGTCGAGGCTGCTCGGTTTTGACATTACCGATGCCAGGGGCTTGTGTATTCAGTACGGGTCGATGGAGGCTCATCTGAGGAGGGGCATTGAGGCATATTTGGCGGGGTCCCTGAGGATGATAGCAGAGCGCCTGGCTCGAGGGTTTTTATGGTTTGCTTTGTCAGCTACCCTGTTTCCCACTGCTGACACGTCATGTCATTTTCCTCTGGTCGGCTCACTGACTGATCTGGAGGCCGTGAGAGGGTTTGAATGGGGAGAGGCCGGTCTGGTCGAGCTCTACCATGCTTTGGATAGGTTCTCGCGGGGAGAGGAGAACACCTTAGACTGCTTTCAGTTTGCCTTGGATGTGAGTTTCTTTTCTTTTGTCTCTTCCTTGTCTCATTTGTACTCGTATGTATCTGCTTTGTAGCTGATATAAATTTCCATGTGTTCGACAGGTATGGTTCTTGGAGGTGTTCCACCCGCAGAGGTGGGAGACCAAGGAGGAGTATGCGTCCTTGTTCCCTGCCATGTTGATTTGGTAGAAGGTGGCGAGGAAGCCGGCAAAGTCGAGAGAGAGCACTCGGCTAACTTACGAGGAGGTATCTTTGGCCATGAGCCGAGGCTTTTCGCCGCGGATCCATCTGACTTGGTGGAGTCGGATTGATGCTTTTGTGGTGCATGCCGCTAGGGATGTTACGCGTCGGTAAAAGCTGCTGGTGGGGCTTCATTGCGATGTGATGTACTTGGGTGAGAGATTGACTTGTCAGCATGGTCCAGGGTCCATTCCTTTGGTTTCGATGGACCCGCCTCTTCACATGTAGCATCCTATGTTGATATCGATGGAGGATTTGCAGCGGTACAGGCAGGGCGTGTCCTACGCCGAATTTATCCTAGAGGATGCTGATTATGAGGTTTTCCTGAGGACGAGGCTGAGGAGCCTACAGGTGTTGCACAGAGAGGGTGAGGGCTCTGCATATCCCTGGGACTACCAGCTCCCTTGCACACGGCTGGCGTATGAGGGGCTTGATGGTTCCCGCAGGTGGCTGACGGTCCCCATTCCGGAGGAGGCAAGGCCTTGATATAAAGTGGATCCCGATGCCTCGGTGAGTGCTTTGTTTTGATTTTCTGTACTTTATAGTAGCATTCTGCAAATGTTGCATCTGTGTTGTCTGTTTGTCTTTTGACGGCTTTCCTGATTTGCAGGTGTCTGGCCGTACTTACAACCAGGTCGTGAGACGTATAGATGGAATAGCCAACTACGCCAGGAGGCTCATGGAGTTCCTGTGGTGTAGTTATCAAAGGAGCGCGGCTGTACATGAGCCGATGCCGTCTAGGCCGTCTGTGGCGAGAGACTCATCTGCCTCCATGACTGGTGGGGCAGATTTTACGCAGGGGTTCAGCCAGTTCTCTGGTGAGACGGTGGGGTTCAAAGCTCGTCACTCTACATATTCGGGACACGAGCGAGGAGAGTCCTTGGGAACACATGCGCAGAGGCAGCATTTCTCGTATTCCCGCCTTGAGGAATTTGGAGACTACCTGTCCTCTGTGGATCCGGCTGCGGCAGGGCAGTATTACGAGTGCTAGGATGACGAGCAGGACTCTGAATAGTCCCTTTTCTTTCTTTAGACAATTAGGTGTGTTGTCCTAACAATTTGATTTGTACTTGAAAGGGCCTTTGAGGCGAACCCTCGAATTTTGAATATTTATTTAATGATTACCTTCCTTTATTTTTGGCAAATAAGCAAGTATGTTAATCAAAAATAAATAATAATGGGACATGCATAAAAATTTGAACTGGTCAAAATTTATATCTATATGCACTGCTATTTAATTAATTGCACTGTTGCACGAGCCCGGGCAGATGTGGTGTCGGAAGTGGTTGATTAATCATACGGATGCATGGAATTCAGACAAGGCTTGAAAAGGAGGCTGTTTGGAAATGTTCCTGAGTTTTGAGGCAGCTGACTGCAGAGTTGACCAAGTCAACCCGAACGGTCCCGGTCGGGCGGGATTCGATTCAGGTTATTTTAAATTGCAGTCCAGTTTTTGCAATTTTGAAAACATTACGTTTGCTTCTGATCAAAGCTGATTTCTCCTTTGAATTCTTGGAGGTTTCCTTTGTTTTTCATGGCTCCATTTCCCAGGTTATCATCTCAGATGCAAGAGTGATATTTGGATAGTTTCCAGCTGTGGGTACGGCACCACACGAGGCAAAGCAAGGGATTTTTTGAGGGTTGTTATAGGATGAAAGCGGTTTGGGCTTTGAAGGAGCTCATGCCGGATTGGGTTCTCTTGAGAGTTGCTGCTCGTTTCTGGGACGTAAGGAGGCACGTGTTTAGCTTTTCGTATAATGAGATTATGCCCACATTTGAAGATTTCCGGGCCATACTTGGAGGACCGGAGGCGGAGCAACTGGTTCTTCCTTTGACGGGCGGTGTTGAGAAGTTAGTATCCTTGCTTGGCGTCTCAGCTGAAGAAGCATACGGGATGCTAATATCGAACACGGATTACGTCGACATTTCGAGGCTGCCCAATAAATTTGCCGGTGTTGAAGGGAGCATTTTTGCGTGGGACGCTTTTGCTCTGTGCGCAATTGCCACTTTATTCACGTTCACGTCCCTGGGTGTGTGCCATCACAGCGTACTGGACCTGGTGAGGCAGTGCCAGAATGGAGGGAGCAGTTGCGCCTTGATTACCCTGACGGCTCGACATTGAGGAGGGCCGAAGCGGTGGCTAATCCTCAGGATTGTACTGGGGATGACATAGCTGATTATGAGGCCAATGCTAGTCGGGCGGCCGATCAAAGCATGGAAATGATGACTTGGAGAGAGGCAGCTCATGATAGAGCTAGAGAAAAGGCTGCGTTGGCGGCTGCAGGTTTGACAGAGGCACCAGGAAGGGTCCCAGAGCCAGGTAGAAGGACTACAGGGATATTCCCTGTAAAGGTGAAGAATACCCGTCGTGGAAAAGGGAAGGGGAAGAAGGATGAAGGACCAAGTACGGGGGACTAGGTTGACCTTGCTGTCCGGAATATCCATCCATTGTCATTGCAGACACATTAATTGATTAATGTTTATTGTAGTTTTGCTAGCATGTAGCGAGTCAAGAGTTGACCATACTTGAACTCATCAAAGATTGTTTTAACCGTTATTAATCTGTAGGTTAATTTAAAGAGTTTTTCGAAACACAAGCGATTGGTGCTTATTTGTTTTTTTTTGTTTTTGAGACCGTACCAATGATGGCTGCCTATGTTCCCCTTTTAAAATTGGACTAAGGGGCTCAGGTCACCATAGTTTGACACTTTAGGTGAAATTTGAGAAAAAAGACAAAAGAAGTGCGACCCTGTTTTTTACCTGGAACATTAACGGGAATGTATCCAGTTGGGTATTACTGTTTTAGCACTTTAATTTTACTGAGGGGTGGTGTATGGGGAAGGAGAGTTGACTCGTGCTCTTCCTCAAATGAAGTATCTGTGGAGCTTGCTTCCGTTCACGGAGTTAACGAAAGGGTTCCCGTCTAAATCTGCTAACTTCATGGCTCCTCCGGAGAAGATTCTTTGTACCACGAACGGGCCTATCCAGGTAGGCTCCCACTTTCCGAGGGGATTGGTCTGCGTAGGAGGCTTTTCCTTGAGCACCAAGTCGCCTTCTCTGATGTCTCAGATCTTGACTTTCTTATCAAATGCTCGGGCCATTCTGCTTTGGTAGGCATGAGTATGCTCCATGGCTTTCAATCTGCGCTCGTCGAGTAGAGATAGTTCATCATGACGGCTCTGGAGCCATTCGACTTCATTGATTCCATTTTCCAAGAGGACTCAGAGGGATGGAATTTCCAATTCTACTGGTAACATTGCTTCCATTCCGTATGTAAGTGCGAAAGGAGTCTCCTCTGTGGCGGTTCTGACTGATGTTCTGTATCCCCAGAGCGCTAGATGTCGCTTCTCGAGCTAATCCCGACCTCTGATGACCATTTTTCTGATTATCATTGCGAGAGCCTTGTTTGCTGCCTCTACTGCAACATTAGTCTGTGGTCTGTAGGGAGAAGACTTGTGGCGTGTAACTCTGAACTCGGTCAACAGTTGGTCACAATCTCCTTCAAAGTGGGTCCCATTGTCGGATATGATCTCGTTGGGCACCCCGTATCTGCACATGATGTTCTCTTTGATGAACTCGGCCACCTTCTTAGAATTCAGTACTTTGTATGATCTGGCTTCTACCCATTTGGTGAAGTAGTCGACTGCGACTAATATGAACTCGTGACCATTTCTCCTTGGTGGAGTGATTTTGCCGATGACGTCGATTCCCCATGTGGCGAAAGGCCATGGCGTAGTCATGCAATAGAGCTCGTGAGGAGGGATGTGATTGAGGTTGGAGAACCATTGACATTTGTCCCAGCTTCTGACGAACTTGATGCATTCTGTTTCCATTGATACCCAATAGTAACCCATACGGAGGATGATCTGTGTCAATGCTCTGGCGTTCATGTGCGGACCGCAGGATCCGTTGTGAACTTCGTTCATCAGCTCGCTGGCTTTTTCTTTATTTACACACCGGAGGAATGGTCTTTGGTGGTGCTTCTTGTACAACATAACCCCCAGAAGGACGAAATGGGATGCTAGGCGTTTTAGTGCCATCATGTTTTGGTGGTGCTTCTTGATCCCTTCTTTGTATTTTCCATCTTCATTTGTGAAGGAAGCTTCTCCGTTTTGGAGGTACTGGTAGATTTGAGTGTACCAGGGTTTGTCGATCGGTTCATGTTCAACTTCGATCTTGCAGCAATAAGCGGGTGTTTCTCGTCTGCCTATTCTGAGGGGTTTTACTGATTTCCCTTCGGGAATTTTGACAAGAGATGCTAGGGTAGCTAGGGCATCTGCGAAGCGGTTCCTATCTCTTGGCAAGTAGTGGAAAGAGATGTCCTTGAACTGAGCAATGAGCTCCTCCATGTACGTGTGGTACTTCTGGAGGCCAGAATCTATTGTCTTCTATTTGATGGACACTTGATTGATGATCAATGCTGAGTCTTCGTATACTTCCAGTTCTGAGATGTTGCGCTCAAGAGCGACTTCCAGGCCGACTGCACAAGCTTCATAATCTGCTGCATTGTAGGTTGCTTCAAAATTCAGTTTGATGGCTATGGGAGTGTGCTCGTCTTTAGGATCGACCAAAAGCATTCCAATACCATTTCCCTTCTTGTTGGCTGCCCCATCGAAGAAGAGTTGCCAGCGGTTTGCGCATTCGAGTGAGAAAATCCCGTCATCCGGAAACTGCGGATCAGGACCCTTGAGTTCACTGCTTGGGAAGTCTGCCCGCTGATCTGCCATTACTCTGCCATTTGTTGATTTTTGGACAATGTACTTGATGTCGAACTCAGTCAGGAAGAATGACCACTTGGCTAGTCTTATTGACAGAGACGGCTTGTCGAAGAGATATCTGACGGGGTCCATCTTGGAGACCAGGAGCACTGAATGTGACTGCATGTAGTTTTTCATTTTCCCGACTACCCATACCAAGGCGGTACAAGTTTTCTCTAATGCTGAGTAGCTGAGCTCATTTCCCTGAAGCTTTCGGCTTACGATGTAGATTGCATTCCCAATTCTGGAATCTTTCTGTTCTTGTGCCAGCATAGCCCCAATGGACGTGTCTGTCACTGTCAGGTAGAGGAGGAGTGGCTTATCTTCATGTGGCGGGCACAAGATTGGGGGATTTACCAAGTATGTCTTGATTTTCTCGAAAGCTGTCTGGCCCTCGGAGTCCCATTTGATGTCAGCATTCTTCTTCATTAGTTTGAACAATGGCTCGCAGAGAGATGTCAACTGGTTGATGAAGCGGCTGATGTATTGAAGTCTTCCTATAAAACTTTTTACTTCTGTCAGTGTCTGCGACGGCTTCAAGTCAATGAAGGCCTTGATTTTCTTGGGATCGACTTCGATACCTCTTTCTGTAACCATGTACCTCAGTACTTTGCCTCGCCTGACGCCGAAGGTGCACTTTGCAGGGTTCAATCTCATGGAGTGCTTTCTGAGACTGTTGAAGAACTTTCTAAAATCTATCATGTCTTTGCGTATGTACGATCCTGAGTGGATGATCATGTCGTCGACATATACTTCGATTTCCTTGTGAATCATGTCATGGAAGAGAGTCATTGCGTACCCAGCCGGTAAGTAGCCCAAGCGTTCTTTAAACCGAGCAATGGCCAGGTAATGCCGCATGTCCCCGGAGTGGTGAAAACAAACTTGATCTTGGCTTGATCTTCCTCGGACATCTTGATACGATTGTATCCCAGCAAACCCATCCACGAAGGATTTTACTTCGAAATTTGCGTGGTGTCGACTAGCATGTCGATGTTGGGCAGTGGGAAATCATCTTTAGGGCTGGCCTTGTTGAGATCTCGAAAATCCACACAGCATCTGACCTTTCCATTGGCCTTGGTGACCGTTACAATGTTGGAGAGCCAGGTCGTGTGGCGCCCCCAAAAATGTGTGTGCCTGATATGTTTGATATGATTTGATTAGTGCTACTCATATCACCAAGATGCATCTTCTTTTCGGAAGCTCATCCTATAAGGACTCCAAGGTTAAGCATGCTTGACACTGGAAATTCTAGGATGGGTGACCCTATTTGGGAAGTTTCTCGGTGAGCACGTAAGGTGAGGACAACACGTGCTAGAAGACTTGTGGTGGTTTGTGGGGATAATTCGTCAAATACATTAGCAATTTGCTCGGGCGTTACGGGGGCGATTACGAATGGTATCGAGGGAGAGGAACCGAGGCGGGAAGTGCTGGAGCAAAGTGCGTGCGAACAAAAGTTCGCCCGGGTGATGGGAGTCACCTCTTGCGGAACCCGCCTAAGTGCTTCTTGGATCTTGCTTCAGGGGATGGCAACACTAAGTGGGGAGATTGTGGCGCCCCCAAAAATGTGTGTGCATTATGTTTGATATTGATTAGTGCTACTCATCACCAAGATCCATCTTCTTTTCGAAGCTCATCCTATCATAAGGAATCCAGGTTAGCGTGCTTGACACAGGGAAATTCTAGGATGGGTGAGGATGTTTCTCGGTGAGCACGTCAAGTGAGGAACACGTCTTTGCGGAAAGACTGGTTTGACAACATAGTCTTTTGTCAAAGACTTGTGTCTTCGGGCTCGGGGCGCACGAGGTCGGGTACTTTCAATTACTGCGATGAAGTCGACGCGGAGCATATTTTCAATTTCTTTTCACTTGCAAGGACCACTTTGGCTTGATCTTGCGCAATTTATGCTTGATAGGCTTGGATTAAGATCGGGGTGTGCTCCATGATTGAGGATGGAGTCTGGCATGTCTGATATGATCGAGCGAACACGTCAACATATTCTTTGAGGAGATTTATCGTGGCTTCCTTTTACGCACCGGCGAAGCGCCCTGTGTCTCTTTAGGCTCTTGCAGTGACCCCGCCTTCACTTTAGTCATAACCTCTTCGGCAGCTTGGGCCTGATTGTCCTCTTGGTCTACTACACGCTTGAGAACTTCTTTAATGTATTGGTCATTTAGTGTGTCTGCTTCTTTATCATGTGAGTCATTATTAACGTCTTTTAAATTGTTTGTTAACGGTTGTTAAAGTGGCAATGAGGGGATAATTCGAAGGTCGACTTTTCATTAAATGCGAACGGAAATACATTGTTTTTCGCTTACGTATGTATCATGGGTCATAATTTTCCGTCGTGAGGCCGTTTGGACAACAACTCGTAGGACTCGGACTTTGGCCAAGCACCACTCGCAGGGTTTGAGACCTGGTTTAGGGATGTGGGTGCAGCCCAGCCCAGCCCGGCTTTGTCTTCCATTTCTCGTCTCGTCTGCTTGACCTTGGTCCGGTGTGAAAGTTACCCCAAGCTTTTTCCGTGGCATTGGCTTTGGATGCTCAAAGTAGGCGAGTTCTGGGGTCGAGGGTCGGCAGGCTTCTGGCTTCGCCACCCGATCATGGCCCGATCATGTCGTTTGTTTTGGGAGTCCAGGTCAATCGTGTTTGGCACCTCCATGACTTCTCTTCAAAAGACTTCTGTAGAGCCGGTCCACTTAGAGCGGGCGTCTTCTATGAATTTCAGTTTCCTGCTGGAGTTCCTTCGTTTTGGAGCACTGGGTCTCGAAGACGTTGCCCCCTGCCAACACCCCGAATGTGACTGCCGGCGGGCCGGCCCGAAACGGTCTTTGTTTCCATGGCTAAGCAAAGTGTCTCCGAGTAGTTCTTCTATGTCCGGGATTCCTTTGAACGTGTACTTTCATGTCGAACTGTGAACCGTGTGGCAATTGTCCGTGTAGAGCCGTCCGTAGAGCCGTGATGTCGAGGAATGCTCCCTTATCGGATAAGCCTCGAGTCCTCCGAAACGCTTGAGGTCCCGTGCTAGCTTTTCCATTTCTTTTAGCGATAGCCTCTCGTGCCGACTTTCCCCGCTTCTTTCTCATCTTCATCGGTTTCAATTTCGGGTCCCCTCAGCTTCTGTTGTCGGTTGCGGTCGGCTGCCTCGGTTCACAAGCGTCGGGTTCCTCGGTTCCCCGCTGCCCGAATTTTGCGATGCTTTAAGGGCTTTGGGTCACCGTAAGTCTGCTCGTCAGCTTTGTTTTCATCCCCGAGGGCGGTTCTCTTTGAGCGCGCTTTGTTCAGTGAGGAGCTTTCCTTTTTGCGAGAGCTAAATAGTCTCCGTAGGTGATCGTGCCGATCGGACCGGTGTCTAGAACATTAATCACATCCAAATCCCCGAATGGTGGAAACACTTGGGATTATATCACGATTTAAGGGAAGTCGAGTAGGACATTCCACGCGGCCTTCCTTGATCTCGCCTACCAAGAAGTTTGCCCATATACTCTGCTTGATTAAAATCCCGGGGGTATTGGAATTCTGCGATGTTGATGGTCTCAAGTGATCTCAAGCTAGATAGCCAAGTCTATCGCAGCTAGTAGTTTGCTTGCGGCGGGATTCCTAATCCGGGGCCGTGATGGGTAGGGAGCGATGTGGTCGAATCCCTTGGGTACATGGTGATCTTTGAGGTGATCATTCCTTTCTTCGCCGCGGAAGCTTGATCCGTCTTACATGGGAAGACTCTGGCAATGATGTTTTTAGGGTGGCCGCTGAAGCGTTCCCGGTTGGCTGATCCGATTTGTAGCAAAGGTGAGGAGCTCTATCTCCTTCGGCGATGCCCCTTGGCCTTGGCGGCGCTCTCTGGCAAGAAGGCGTGACCGACGACACGGGGCCTGGGTTGCCACTAGTGAGTTGGGTAATTGGAAGTGATGATGAGCTTTGAACTCGCTTTGGCACCGGGCCTCGTTTACTCATGAGCGGGGAAATCGCTTTTCGAGGTAACTTTGGCATTGGGCAGAATCTGATAAAAAGGACCGGATCCTTGGGCAACATCAGGATAGTCCGGAAAAAGATAACGTTGACGAAGTCGCCGCTTCGATTACTTGGTCGAGAGGGTTCTTTGTCATGTCAACCAAATGTTTCCAATTGCCTGATAACCTGCTTGTACTGGATCTTGAGCTTGACAATTTCAATGGTATTGGAGCCCTCATCAGTAGAGTGACCCTCACTCGAACCGGTGTGCCATCCTCGAAATCGAGCAGTATGTAATGTGACAGAAGGATCCTCCCGCGGATCTGCCGTGTCTTCGACTCCAGAGAGTCCTGATTCGTTGTCGTCTGACGGCTCAACCCAGGTGTAAGGACGTCTCGCGCCTTGCTATGAAGTTGGAGCTGCTAAGAAGACCTCATGCCCTACGCTTGAGAAGAGGGGCTCGGCGGGCAATTCCTCTTGTAGGACATCCTAGACAACTGCCATACATTCAATACGAGTATGACGGTGCTTGTTGACCTTTATCACGAAGATTTCCTCACTGGCGGGCCGTAGATTTGGCTTGGAGGATGCCGACAAATCTCCGATCGAAGATCGGGGAGGTTTCATGTGTGCTCGTTTCATAAGGCGATGCTCGGGGTTTCTTCCGATCCAAGCAAGTCCAAGAAGTGCTCGGAAATGGCAAGGTTGTACTTTGATGAGATTCTGGACCTGCTTCTGTGGATTTGCCACCGTTCGAGGACGTTGACATAGTTAGCACTCCTCCGGACTCGAGGGATTCTCGATGAGATTTGCCCCGATAGTCCCTCGGTCAACTCAAAGGAGTGTGTAACCCTAAGGTGCCCGGGCCGAGGGCACAGCTTGGGTCAGTTGTCTCGGCTTCAAGGTTGCACATGAGGAAACCTGTCCCCTCGATGACTTCAAGATCCTCACTTGCCGGTCTAGCATCGAATCTTGACGACACCGATGGGAGAGTGGAGGCCCCTTATGGCTTTCATGTGAATTGTAGCCACGTGGCGTCCCTAACCGATTTGTCAGAATTTGGACGGAAGAATGTCCATCACGTGGAATTCTCGCGGCACCATTTGGGGTTTTACGTAAGTACCCAAATCCCGGATACGTCAAAATCCGTTAGAAAGTTAGCAAATCCGTTAACTCTGGGCCGGCTCCCGCTCCGAGTTAACCGGAACCCGTTAAGCTCCCCGTTTCCAGAAAGCCAACGAGACGCTCTCGGGGACAGCCCCGTGCATCCTGAAGCGTCAAAGCGTACTTCAACACACGTCGAATTTGTACGTAAAAGTATGGCTTTCCACTGAAAAACGCACTTACGGCACTTTCCCTGGGACGTTTCGGACATTTTTCCTAGTTTGTTATTTTAAAAACGGACAAAACCGGGAAATAATGGCATGAACTCCCACGACTCATGGTGAGTCACGGTGGACACGTGGCTTACATGCCACACGAGCTCCCCCATCGCCCTTCAATCAAAATCAGAGTGAAAAGACAAAAATACCCACGGCATGCGGCCTACCTCAATCCGGCCGGACTTCATTTTGCGTAAAAATTCGGAATTGCCCGGCAAGTCCTCTCCCATTTTTCAAAGTTTAACAAAACCCCCTGGTTTTCACCCTCCGTCCGTTCGGACTGATCCTGAATTTTCACCTATAAATACAGAGGCGGTCAAAGCCATTTGTAACAACAAAAAATTCCACTCCCTTTCACCAAAAACCCCACGGCCAATACTGGTCTCCCTCCTCCCGAGCCCCGATTTTACCTCGTTTTGCATGAAAACTTCGTATTTCGATCAAATACAATCCCCGCCACCTCGAAACACCGTTCCAAACACACTTTCGTATCTCGTATATGCCCACCGAGCCAAAGGAGCCGACCCTAGCCATAGGTAGCTCCCTCTCTCTTTAAAACTCTCGTTACGTCTCGATTTACGCGTCAGTCACTACAACCGTTTCGAACAACGTTGTTGATATGTATACGCCTCCGCGTTTCCTAATCTGGTCCGATACGTTTAGCCCCTAGATCTCTCTTCTCTTTCCCGTAAGAGAAGTAATTCCTCGAGTTAAAAGCGGCATTCCGACCCCATTCCGTTTACTTTTTTTTTTTATGTCATTTACAATTCCGGATCGTTTGATCCGCGTCGATCGTCATCATTAAATACCGTCATTTACAAATTCCTGGACCGTTTCGATCCGTCGAACGTCATTTACTTTCACGCAAATTTACAACTCCGAGTTTGTTTGTATCGTCGATCGTATTCTTTACAATTCCGGATCGTTTGATTCCGTCTGATACACCGCACTTTAAATACTCTGTCATTTACAAGTCCGAGCCATTCGATCGTGTGTGTATAGTATTTACTTTTCAAAGTCCGAGTCGCTTAACCCGATTCGTTGATCGCATATCATTTAATACGTTTTTCTCCACGTAAAATCGTTCCAACAAATGTAATGCCCGGTTCAAAACCGGGAGTTCCGACATTCGAACTCTCTTTCAAAAAAGCGCGAAATGACGCTTTTGGCATCCAAACGCTCATCTTCAAACTTAAAAGCCGACTTTTGACATTCAAAATCATTTAATACGTTTTCCCGATAAAATTGTTAACAATGACATGCCCTGCTTCAAAACCTGGAGTTCGATATGTCACCCGAACTCTCTTTTCAAAACGTAGCTTGAAAATGACGTTTGGCATCCAACGCTCATCTTCAAACTCAAAATCCGACGTTAGACATTCAAACGCTCTTTTCTTAAAAGTCAACATTTGACACTTAAGATAAACAGTTAAAATCAGCATTCGCGCCACTTTTCCTAAAACTTCAAAACCGACGTTTGTCATTCAAACGCTAGACTTTTCAAAAGGAATCACCTAATCAATGTTTGAAATTTAAACCAAGATTAAGCTTGTCATTCAATCCCCCCATTTCAAAATGCAAACACACACACACGCACACGATTTCGAGAAAGGTAGAAAGACTCGTCATACGAGGCGTTTCGGGTGATCTCAAAATACTCTTCCCGAAACGTAACATGACCTCCGAACCTAACAATCTCTAGTACTCAAAATTCTTTTTACTCATTTTTGCTACCAATAAAAATGACTCCCCATTTTCAAAAGCCTTTTCCTAAGTTTTTGCTACCAATAAAAACGACACCTTTTTCAACAATAGCCGTTTCTCAACGTTTGGGCTCAAAATACAAAAACCGCTATATGACTCCTCTCCTTCCCGAAAAGCTAGGTCTCGAGACACCAACCCTCCTCGAAAGACAACCGCAATCCGCGCCGCGCGAAATCCGGGTAATTTCAGTTAGCGACTCCGGCTGGGGATATGGATACTTTTTCAAAACTACGCGTTGTTTTCAAAAGCCTTCCGTGGGTCAAGCACTTTCGTTTTACCCTCCCTCGTTTTTCGTGTGCGTGTGTTACTTTTAAACCTTCGAACGGTTTTTTTCAAGGGCATTACATTATCGTCTTTTCAAAAATCATACCATGTTTGTGCATTCCCATTCATGCTTCATTTTACATGCTATCTTTTAGTGAGAACCGCGCATCAAAATTATTTAAGACACATTACGAAAAAATCTCTCGTTTTACTTTCGTGGAAAGTAGAATTTTAGTGACACTTTTACTA